>PVIJ01003778.1:32508-128859 GCA_004024925.1 Scalopus aquaticus | reverse complement strand
AAGGGAGCAGGGGGGGAGGGGGTCCGGCAAACCTTTCCTCTTTCTTTGGACTCTCTTGCGTTCTCTCAGGGTTGTTTTCTCTCTCAGCCGTTGCGCAAACGCACTGCGCCCTGCGGGCTTCCGCCGCACCCTTCCATGCTGCGTCTCTCAGCGCAGATGTGCCCACTTGCGCATGCCCACACCCTACTTCAGGTGCCCGCCATCAGGCATGCGGGCCCGAGCCCACGTTCCCAAGCGCCTATTGCATTCAAGGCCGCAGGTGATGGCCATAGAGGCCAAGGGCGCAAAAGCCTGAGCATGTTGATTTACCCTACGTCATCCCAGCCCCTTAGTTTAAATTATTGTTCCTGTAGGCAACCGGCCCCAGGTGTTGGTAAAGCGAGCCACATCGGCAAGTCCAGTTCCAGTTATCGGCAGGGAAAAAGGAGCTAACCATGAATCATTCAGCTAGACCTCACGGTGGTGCTGCCCAGGGAAGTTGGTCAGACGGCGAAGGGCGGGTAGCAGATGGTTTCACACACTTGTGGCATAGAAATAGCCAAAGAAAACAAATTGGCAAAGCCCAGCAAAGGTAATTAGACTCTGAAAAATGTGCTACCAGAGGGGATGGAGGGAGAGGAAGGGGATGAGGGGAAGAAGGGGGGGGGGACATTTGCACGGGAGCCTTGGTGGAGGGCGAGTAAGGGGTATGCACATACGGAGGTGTGAACATTGTTACAGGACCCCCAGTTTACAGGTCCCTAGTTTGCTACCTTACCTTCCTGTTATTAGCTAACCTGGTCCTTTGTTCTGGAAACCACAAAACCCTAACCAGCTAATACCCTGTTTCCCTGCTATGCCACTCTGGCAATCAACCCTTTAAAACTAGCACCCCTCTCCCCTCCCCTCCCCACCACACAACCCCTCAGGCTGCGAGTGTGACTCAGCAGTTATCACCTCCCTCCTGTCCTGTGACCCACAGTAAATTTGAACCTTTGATTGGGTTTCTCACTAGATTCCTTTCATCCTATCAAAGTCAGGCAAGAACTCTAACAGTATCTCAAAATGATATAGTTCATAAGCAACTGACAAATTAATCAAATGGGGGGTAGAAAGCCTTTAGTATTAAAAATGATAATAATAACCTCCAGAGATGTCAAGAAAATGCTCCAACCTGGGTCTCCAGGTAAAGCGGATTACTCCCCATTTGCACTTGGCTAGATCAAAACGGTCAGGTTCAAGGGTGCTTATCCTGAGCTCTTTGAAGATGCTCCCCCATGGACCCCTGATACCTGACATGGCTAGTTTGCTACCAGGCTGGCTCCTGAGAGCCTGTGGCAGTGTCTGACTCCCCTCCACGGTAGCTTTTAAGTTTGTTTCTTTATTCACTTGTTATTCTGAAGCACTGCTACGTGGTATCCATGTTTATTCTGTTTTCTTTGTCTGAGGTTTTGTATGTTTTTTATTCCAGTCAGTATTTGTTTTTTTTTTCATTTTGAGAGTTCAAATTTTTCTTTGGTTCTGTGACATTCCGGGGCAATAAATCTTCAAATGTCACCTCTCCAGCCCTTCAACTTACCCTTCTGAATTCCTATTAGAGTTCTGTTGTATCTCATTGTTCAGGATATGGTTCTTATATTTCCTTTTTTGGCCTCTTTATATCTCTGTATTTAATCTTACAGTGCACTGGTTAATTTTTCTGCAATCTCCAGAATGAAATACTTGTTAAAAGAACAAACTAAATGTGTATTCTCACTTCATAAGTACTATTCTGGTTCAATAAGCAATGGATTTTATTCATTCCTCTGTCTCTTAGAGATTATTAGTGTTCCTTCCAGTCCTCCCCACCCTTTGCCACATAAACACTTTGATAGTTTAGTGCTCCTTTGAGATTTGTCCATTTCAAAGTGATAGAGATTTCTCTATCTTAATTCAGTATGCTGTCCATACTTTACTTTTTTTATTATTAATTCTATGTGCTTTTGAAGTTTAAAAAACTTTCTTGTTTTTTTCTATGTACTTTTGAAATGAGGGTGCTTTTCCCATACCCACCCCACCACCTTGAGTGAGAGGTCTGGGCATGTGAGCTCAATTCCTTCAGCTCCCAGCAGTTTCCAGGAAGCCAATCACAGAAGGTCACCAAAAGCCCAGCAACCAATTTGTAAAACTCACATGACTCTTTTAGAGATATCCCAGTCACTATTTCTGTTACCCCTCTGTACTGAGGTATGTACGGGAGCACATGGTTTTTCTAGATGCTTCCTTATTCCCTTTGAGTCCCAGGGCAAATTAGGGTTAATTAGAAAGCTTCGGGGACAGTGCAGGCAAGGACTTTGGGAGAGTTACAGAGGCTTCTGAGATAAGGACAGTAAATTCTAAGAGGTACTAATAAAAACATACTCCAGAGATGAGGTCAGAAAGTCCAAGAGGACTAAACAAAAACAGTAAAACTTGAGAGAACAAGACGTTGGACAGGGGAGGTAAAGAGAGAAAAGGAATTTAAATATCTCCTAGACATGGGCCCACAGCGGTGCATTTTGCCCCTCCTCGGCTGCCACGGAGTCTTTGCTTTGGTTCTTTTTCCGTTAAATAAACTTTTTCTTACTTTCTTGAATAAAGTTTGCTTCTCTCTGCTTAATTATCTTAAAAGTCTGTGAATTCCTTTTTATGGCTTCATAGGACAAGAACCTGTGGTGGTTCAAGAGCTAAATTAACAGCACACACCAGCGTCATCTTGTTTCGACATAATATATAGAGAAGAAGAGAGAAAGCCATTTGCTCAGGTTCCCAGCTGAGGTGAATAACAGAATTATTTCCTGCTTTCAACCTCATGGCACCATATTTATCCCAGGAAAATCAAATCTGTAGCTTTCAACTGTGTGTGTGTTCCCTGGAGCAGTCATCATTGTAGACCCAGGGACACCCCTGCACCCCGTGCAATGGTCTAGCATGAAAGGCTATGTAAGATCTGTTTGTCGACTGGAGGAGCTATCCTGAGAAGCAAGCACATGCATTCTGTTAAAACTATTTCTCTGTCGAGGACACTTAAGATCGAGTCTCTGCGGGGTGCTACCAGAGCAGACTGGACCCCAGGGTTTCTGACACTGGCCCAATCCAACGCATCCCAGGAGAAATAATGCAACCTTTGTTGATGAGCTACTGTCCGAACGTGTCTCAAAACTCCATCTCATTCATCTGTAGGCTCCTACAAACACATAAAAGATAATCAATAAGATACTTGTCAGCTTGCTGTTATTAATTGTCCATTTGTTTCTTAGTGTTTTTTGCACTCATGGAACATCCAAGAATCAAAGAGAAGCATCAAGAACCCTCTCTCCAGAAAAATTCAAATCGTGTGTAAACATACGGCATTTTGCACCCATTTCAAAGGGTTCTACAGAGTTCCTAAGGCTGAATTAAAGCTCAAAAATCCTTTAAAAATACCTTGATGTTTTAGAGGGTTTTGGGGGGGGGATGGGGGAAGAGGGTGTTAAAAATGATTGATTTCCATTTCCTCATTTCACAGATATACAACCAAAGAACAGCAGTAAGAATGTATTTGATTGACTGATTTTTTAGGGTACCTATGAAGGAGGCCTGGAGTATCTCCTGTTTGGAAGTCCTCCTCAGAGTTAGCCAGGGAAAGGGCTACTCCCCTTCTTTAGACACACACCTTGCTCAGATATGTTCTCCTCCCAACTCTCACCTCCCTGAACTTCTTATTGGCTGAACTGACCTACCCATAACTTCCTGGCCCTTAGGAGAAACGCCGATTCTAGACCTCAGGCTTCCTAACCCATTTTCCCAACCCACTGCCCTTTCCATCACAAAATTTGTCCCTTAGTCTCTAAATCTCATCTTCCACCATAGCCAGCTTCTCTCTTCCCAGTCTTCCTCCTGGATTTTATTTTCACTGTCTGTTCCTTATATTACATTTCTTTCTTTCTTTTTTTTTTTAAGTAAAAGGGACTCAAACTTTCAGTCCATAAAGTGATAGTTAGATTAGGATGATTGAAAACAAAGACTGCTTGTATATTTCCGATCTAAGATTCCCCAAACCAAACTCTTTAAATATAAATCAGTAAGCCAGGACATTGCACTCCTCCAACCACAGAAAAACAACAATATAAATAACAAACTTACAACAATCTAACAGGTGACATTTAAAATCATGTCCTGAAAATGTCACTGGAGGCTTGGGTGAATATTTATGACGCTAAAGTAAATTAAAAATAAATTATATTTGTGGAGCGATATGGGCACAGAGTAAAATTAAGTTTTGCTGTTGATAATACGCTGTGATTAAACCAAATGAATTGACCTTCTTGCTAATAAAAATTGTTAACTGCCTCTGAAACAGAATTACATAACGACTGATAGCCAGCCTCCCTCCACAGATCTGGAAAAAATATCAGACAAGCAAAAACAACCATTCAAAAAACTTTTTTCGGGGTTAACCCCTGCCAGGTCCCCCCAAAGCTTATGAAGGCCAAGATATTTCTGAGTATTTGGCCAAAAGTAGGACCCAAGTATCGGAACAGGGTAAGGGTTTCCCCAAATCACACAGCAGTAAATTATTAGAGGTAGATTTCTAGTTGAGGCCATAGGATCTCTGCAATTGTTTGTTTGTTAAAATAATAGAGGTAGTTCTGCTTTTAGCAATGACTAAGTTGTACTGGGCCAACCATTCCACTGAGGACCATAAGAAAATAAGGGCTGAAAGGTTCGTGCCTGTTTGAGGGCATCAGGAAGCTGCCTCCACAAAGGTCATTTGCAGGTTAAGGTCTGGCAAAGCAGGGAAAGGGAGAGCAGAAGACAGAGCACCTTTAACATTCAGGTTTGACTGTTGAGTCTAAAAGCCTCAGAAAATGAATCGAGCTTTGGGAAGTCTCATAGGGCTAGAGGAAAATAAAATGGGGCTCATGGTCCTCCAAAGAGGAGTGGCTTTCAAAAGGTGCAAGGATTTTTCACAAGAGATCTACACCCCCATGTTTTTTGTGTCATTATTTGCAGTAGTCAAGATATGGAAACAGTCTAAGGGTCCCTCAACAGGTGCATGCATAATAAATAGGGGGTATGTATACAAATAAAGAGGAAGTCATAAAAAATAAAGAAGATACATGTGTACAAGCACATTCACACATATATGTGTGGATACACATATACACAAATTGAATATTAGCCATGAGAAAGAAGGAAATCCTGCCATTTACAACATAGATGGAACTTGAGGACATTATGTTAAGTGAAATAAGTCAAACAGGTAAAGACAAATGCAGAATAATATCACTTACATGTGGAACATAGAAAGACAAACTTAAGTACAATGGCGGTTACCAGGAACCAGGAATGGAGAAAATGGGGAGATGTTATTTGACAGCACAAATTTGCAACTAGCAGATAAATTTAAATGTTGGAGAGCTAATCCACATAATCATGATTATAGTTAACAATGCTGTATTATAAAATTCAAAGTTGCTAAGAGACTAGGTCTTAATTGTTCTCACCAAGAAAATGCTATTAATAATTATGTAACATGATAGAGGTGTTAATGTTACAGTGGTAATTATATTGCAATATATACATGTATCAAATCAATATGTCATGCACCTTAACTTACACAATGTGTTATGACAATTATGTCTCATAAAAAAGAAGGGTTTAAAATAAACTATCCAAATTTCCACCATAAAAAAACTTAGAAAAAGAGGGCCTCCCTGGTGGCGCAGCGGTTAAGTGCTGCGCTGTGGAGCTGTCGGCAGCGGCGACGCGAGTTCGACGCCCGGCCAGGGGGAATCCCACATGGTGGGGCAGACCTCTCCTGCCTCGCCCGCTGCTCCCCTCAGCAGTGTATTTCTGATCTGCCTGTTCTGCTACCCGCTCTGTCTCTGGTGGGCCCTCTCGCCGCCCCACGCCTCTGGCCTGTACCCCAGCTTGTATGTAAAAATAATAAAAAAAATAAAAAAAAAAACTTAGAAAAAGAATAGCAATTAACCCAGTGTACAGGAAGAAAAATAATAAAGACCATAAAGCAATGAAATAGTTAACAACAGTGGAAAACAACAGAAAAGTTAACAAATACAAAAATAATAGATAATAAAAAGGAAACCAGATCTTTCACATAAGGGGTAAAAGATGGAACACACGGGGCCTCCCTGGTGGCGCAAGAGGCTAATAAGCCTCAGCACCATGAAGCTATGGGCAGCCACTACAGCACAAGTTCAATCCCCGGCCAGGGAGCTTCCCACATGACACAGCAGACCTCTCCTGCCTCACCCGCTGCTCCCCTCAGCAGGTACTTCAGTCAATCAGCCTGTTCTGCTCCCCACTCTGTCTCTGGTGAATCTCTCACCCCACCCCCACACCTCTGGCCTACACCCCAGCTTGTATGCATAAATAAATAAATCTTTAAGGAAAAAAAAAGCTGGAACACAACTCCACATCCTACTGATGTTAGGAGGATAATAAGGCATCTTCTATACTAACATCTTTATAGCAGTAACTTCAGCAAATGAACAATTTCTTGAAAAGCACAACTGATGATAAACTTGAGAAGCAATGGACGAATCAAATACTGCTGTGCCTAGTCAGGAAATTTAATTCATGATGCAAACCGTTTCCACAAAGCCAGGTGCTGTCACCGGCACCCGCACGACAGTGACCTGCACCGTCAGCCCAGTCAAGCCGGGAATTTCAATCTCTCCCACTTTTGTCCAAATTTTAAATTCCAGGGAAGAAATTTCATTAACCTAAATGAGGCAAGTAGACACTTCTAGTCCTGTCAAATCATTCACAGCCAGTAGCGGGAGGGAGCACGGTCAGCTTTGTAGCACGGGCCAGGACACAGGGGACGAGCCTGGGGGGTCGCCGCAGGCACCTACGGAACCCAGCCTGAGAAACACTCAGTCCCTATGACTAAAAAGAAAAGTAGACACCACAATGCCTACACGCACAGTCTTGTCATCTGCTTGCTGGAAAACCAGTCCCAGGCACCATGAGGTTTACAGTGAGAGATTCCATGTAGAGCCTCCCTGGTGGCGCAACCGGTTAAGTGTCAGCACTATGAAGCTGTCCGCAGCCACTACAGCACGAGTTTGATCCCTGGCCAGGGAGCTTCCCACATGGCGCAGCAGACCTCTTCTGTCTCCCCGCTGCCCCTCAGCAGTGTGTTTCAGTCAATCTGCCTGTTCTGCTCCCCACTCTGTCTCTGGTGAATCCTCTCACCACCACCCCCCACACCTCTGGCCTGCACCCCAGCTCTTGTATGCATAAATAAATAGATCTTAAAAAAAAAAAAGAGAGAGATTCCATTTATGCAGGGACACAGGGAATGTCAACCACACGCCCAGGGACAACCCCCAGATAAGAAACCACTATCACGTTTTCTTAACCAAGCTCTTGCAATCCTAAAAAAAAGCAGATAATCTCTCTCCTTCCATGCCCCCCATCAAGAGAAAAAAAAATAATAATGGCCCTTTGAAAGAAAATTCTGTATTAATATCCCCGTTTTCCAGGTGGGAAAGACAGGGGCTCGGGGTCGGGGTATCTTATGTTGGTTTGTGACAGCAGAGTTTTCTTCCTTAAACAATGATTTTGGACACTTTCACTTTCAGTTGTCCTAATCTGAGTGTGAACTGGATTAGGAAGAAAGTGGGGTGGCTACAGACAAAGGGAGCCGCAGCTTCGGCTGCTCTGCCTGCCTCTCCCTTCTGTTGAGACTTATTGTGTCTGTCAGTGTTGAAATGAGAACAGAGATCATGAAGTAGAACTGCCATTCAGTTTGCAAAAGGTGACAGAAGAGGACAAAAATACATATTTAAAGAGGTTCGGTGTTTTTAAAGGCTGAGTGATTATTTCCGCTCAAAATGAAATTATGTTAATGCATCCTCTGCAGGAAGATGGAAAGATGGCCCTTGGAGAATGAAGCTCAACTAATTTTAGCTCAATTTGCATTTCTAGTACATTAACAACTTCAGTTCGGAGTGTGGGGGGAAGCAGGGAGGCTGACCCAGTTATACATCCCACGAGGGGACAAGGCGGAGCTGTGACTGACGTTGGCATGCACCAGGTTTGTAGGTGGACAGGTGACAACACTCCACTTCCTGCCCCCTCCCAGGCCTGCCAACCTTTGACCTGATGGTCAGGAGGTCTCACAAGTGTGGATTCCTGGACTGGAGCAAATCATAGTCTCTGTGCCCCTTTATTGTGAAGTGGGAACTATTTGTGGTTCCCACAAAGATTCCAGAAGCACGTATATAAAGCCCTGGCACAAGTGGACTTTCTAGAAGGGTCGTGTGAGACAATAGGAAATACATATGCCTCTTTGTCCCAGGTTCCTGGCACAGAGCTCCTGAAACTCGTCCATTCTGAAGTGATAAGAACACGGGGAGGATCTTTTGTTCTAGCATTTGGTTTTTGACGCTGACGCCAACACCTGGCTCCTAAATCCATCTGGCCTTTTGCTCTACTGAGGCCATTCTGCTGGGCTCCTGAGTAGGTTCTGGATGGGAAAGTGGAGGTGAAGCAGAGGTCGCAAGGAAGACTAAATATTGATTAGAAACCTGGGGTTGGCATATCCAGCTGGTGATGTCCCAGAATCAGAATTAAAAGACCTCACTGTGCCTTTGAGGTTCCTTTTAAGAAAAAGTGTCCTTTTCTCAAGAGTCAATGATTTTATTCTGCAGATCCACACAAAAGTCTAAAATCAAACTTACACAGCAGTTCAGAAATCTGACACTGCCTCTCTCCGCTGTTTAGAAAATGCAGGGAGCGTGCTAATTCAGGTTCTACCACCTCTGAGCTTGGCAGGGAAAGATCCGGACTGTTTTCCAGCCAGCAACTCCATCAAAAAGCATGAGCTTTCCAGGAAATCTAAAGTACTAATTGCTCAGACCCCATGTTTGCACATATACCGTGTGTGTGTGTGCGTGTGTTTGCATGTGCCCCTCCGCAAGGCTGTGGGCATGGAAGTTTTGCCGCTGAGTTCTCCCATGTTTGTTTTTCTCCTGGCAACGTCATGGAATCAGCTCTCACCCCACTGCCACTGGCCGACTCCCATGGAAACAGCAGCTCGTCCAAAGCGGAGGCGCCTTCGGTCTGCCAGAGTGGCCGGGGTGCGTCACTCCCTTCTCATCTCGGCAGGTTCTCTTGTGTACCCACCAAGGGCTCAGGTAACTCCCTTGAGTTTTTTTGGCTCTGCCACCGCCTTCTTCGGTTAGCTCAACTCCAATCTCCCACCCGGCTCCCTGCACCCCAACCCCACGGATGCTCACAGCTCCCGTCAGCTGGCGGCCCGCGGCCTCTGTCGTGGCTCTGTCCAGCACCACCTGCTCCGCAACCTGTGCGAGTCAAGGCACTAGACTGAGCCTGCACCCCACTCCCCTGACACCCATCACTGGGGCATTCTAGTGAAAGGGGTGACCTGCAGCACGGAGGTGCTGTACCCTGAGACATGGGTATGGGCTCCAAGAGGAGCAAACCTATGTCCTATTTCAGCAGTGGCAGTAAAGGACCCTGAACTAGGAATTCAAGAGCTTTCTCAGGTCACATTTGTTCTCTCAGCCTGTTTGCTCCTCTGTAGAATGGCCTGTGGTGACTCTAAGGGCTGCCGCGGAGCATGTGCGTGAGGCTTACAGCAAAGTGCCTCCTTACCATCCCGGTCACCAGGGACATCATGAAGCCCTGAGAGGTGAAGGCTATCTGCCCGTAGTGCCACCTGCCTTCGAGGGTTGCTGGGTGAAGATGACAGATGAAGTCACGTGCCGGAGAGCTTTGTAGGTGGCATGTTTCGTCAATTTTTTTAAAATGGAGATGCAGGCCTAGAAACTTGACTTTGAGTCCTGACTCTGCCATTCACCTACTGATTAATTCAGACAAGTTACTTAATCTCCCTGAGTTTCTTTATCCACAAAATGACTCCATTATTGACTACTGCCCTGTCTACTCCTCAGGGTGAGGATGAAAATAATTCTAAGCACAACGCAAGATCAATGCAAAACAAACATTTCTAGGATGCCTCGTGTTCCATGGGCAGTTGTAAATGCTTTTCAAATATATGAGCACATCTGAGATACTTGGACATAATTTAAAACCAGAAGGAGTCTTTTGTTAACCCATAGTTTTTCTGGCCAAACTGAAATGTCAGGTCTGGCAGGGCTGTTTTGCTTCCTGGGAGCTGCATTCACAGCAGACAGACTTTTCAAGTGAAAACTCAGAGGGTGCCCACTGATGACCTCTCTTTGCTCTCCTCTCTCCAAGCAGCAAGCACCAAGTAGAAGCACAGGTGATTATGCCTCTGCTCAGCAAGATAACATAGCAGTCCCACCCCTCTCAACATTTGGGCTCTGAAATCTGAAATTTTGCCTGTGAGGCCATCTGGGTAAAGCATGGCAGCAGCCCTCAGCAACCTCCTGAAGTTTCCTTTCCCTTCCACAGAACAGACACAGGACATAGGCCTGGAACTAGTGCTTCAGTGACCTGAATTTCCCCGAGGCATAGAAAATACTTCCACTCTTGCCCTGCTGCTCACTGCAACTGCCTTTTCTCTCTTCACCTCAGACCTAGCTTTTCTATACTTCCCTCAGTACATGAGAATCATTGATAAGTGTCACATCCATTTCCTGGACAAGAAAACCTGGCCCCAGTGTGCACTGCTATCTTCCCAGAAAAACCAGTTTGAGAGGTAGGATTAGAGAGCCTGAAGACTGCACACCCTTACCTCAATCTCTATCAAATTCTTCCCCCATCAGTCTCTCCTCACCTCCAGTCATTCTACCTCATGATTTTTGTCATATTTGTCATATTCTACCTTATGATTTTTGTCATATTTGCATGTCACCCACATTATATTCAATAGTTTTATTTTAATGTAGTCTTTTTTTAAACTTCTGTTCCTTTTAACAGGAAACTTTATATGACTATTATAAATGGAAAACCAGTGTTGGAAAGATGTTATGCTGTTACTGCCATCCTCACAGTAACTGAGGCCAGCTCAGAATGATTATATGACGACAGAGCAGTATTATTAAATTCTAACTAGATAGTGTTGCTTGCTGGAGAGACTGTGCTCCAGACCTGCTCTCTCTAGATATAATTGGAAAGACTAAAAGAAATTTGAAAAAGGAATTTTTCCTTCACTCTGATTCAATGCTGTTACATGCCTTGTCTGTAGATGATTTAAAATCATGATGAGTAAAACTAGGAGTACGTATCCTTTGCCTTGGAAACACTGCTTTAAGGAATGAAGTCCTTGTACTCTTCAAAGAGACTCTCAGAGGACCCTCAGGTCCAGTCCCCTCCTACATCACCCTTTAATCAGAGCATGAGAGATTTTTTGAACAACTGGACCATCAATGTTGCTACCAACTTCGAGGTTTCTAAAGTCCTTTAAGAGAGCAGGTCTAAGGCAGCTAAGGGCCAACAGGAATTATTCCACCATTATCAGGATAAGTGACCCAAGAAAAAAGATGATTACGGTCCAGTGCTATGAGTACATACTCACATTCTCACCCTTGATTTCGCTTGTCGGGTCCTCTGTGTTATCCCAGATCACTGCTGTAACAAGAGCAAGAATGTCCTCTTCTGGGAGATGCTTCTTCTCAGGAGAGGACTGGGTGAAGAAATTCAACCGATTCTGACTGGGGTCTTCTAGACACTCTCTCATTTTACGTTTGGTATATGTGCTGGGCTGAGAAGCCAGTGGGGTGAGGCGACCATCTGTGGGATGATTAGTGAATGCCTTGCACCATCTTTGAACATATTTTCCTCATCACTGAAGTAGAGAGACGTCAGGTGGTGAGATGTGGCTATAACACAGGGAAAGGACCCGCTGTCTCCCCAGCCTGTCTTCTCTGTGTCTTCTCCCATTTGGAGCTCATGTAACCCGGAGAGAAGGTAGTCTCCACGTGCCCAGGTCAGGTCATCGGACCTCACAGAAGTTGGAACAAAATTCTCGGTGAATGAAGCCTCGTGGTGCCTGACCTTGTCCTTGGTGCATAAATGTTCTTGTGGCAACAGGACTTGGGAATTTGGAATCAGAAGTCTCTGCCAAACTCCAGCAAGCCTTCTGGTCATTACCAGTATATAGAGGGGAAATGTCCATAAGGAAATACAGAAAATGTTATCCCTCTGGGTTTCTGTGGGATGGTGGGAGATTTTAGTTTTTACATGTAAATGAAGTATTTTATAAGTGTTCCTATTTCTTGAGTGGTTTTCATTTTCCTTTTCTCTGATCTCTATTTTCTAATTTGGGAATAATAAATTTACAAAATAATTTGCAGTTGAAAAAAGTTTTAAACTGTCACTCTGCTCACAGTGTGATATACAACCTTCTAGCTAGTATAAGAACAATTATTCCTTGAAAAATAAAAATATATTCCTGGCCTCAAAATGTCAAACTTTGCAGTTTTAATTCTAATTTTATTGTTTCATTATGTACATTAATAGCTTACAGGTTCACTTTAAAAAATCCATATTAACTTTATAAACTCAACTGAGTGGTTTGCTGGGTTTTTTTTTTTAAACTTGGACCCCCTTTACCAAGTTAAGACCTAATAATAACTGACAGACTGAGCATTCCAGCAAGCAGACTGTTGGAAAAATTGATCTGGCCCATTTTTCCCTTCCCCATTTTACACTTAGTTCTCTCTGGAAGTAAGGCCCAGAGAGATAAAGGGAATCACTCCAAAATTCTCGCAACCACTATGAAACCAAGCTGCAACTTGAACTGTGGTCTTCTCTTGCAAGACTAGTGGAGGGCCATGAAGATTATGTACACACCACTCCAGAAGACACAAAATACACCATCGGTCTGTAAATGATACCCACCGGAGCTGCCGTTCAGGGGCTGAGTGAGGCTCACCCCACACCACCTCTAAGTGTCACTGCCCTTCACTGACCAAGGACATCCTAGAGCAGCCTGTGGGCTGAACAAATGAGTGAAGTCTTTCTGTTATCATTTGAAGGCAGTGGAATAATTTCATAGTCCAAGTATCAAGCTGTCTAACATAGCTTTAAAGGGTTCTGGAAAGGGAAACCCAGCAGCTTTGCTCTTCTTACAGACCGTGGAGTCCTCAATGTACGTCACTGGCTGACTCCTTCTCCTGCTCTCTCTCCTTTCCCTCCATCCTCCCGCCTTAGAAAAGACATGAGCACCTAAGATGTATGCAAAGCATCGTGTTCTAAGACAGCCTCCTTGTGGGAGCTGTTGTCATAGCCCCTGTCATTGGAGTAGAGTCAGCTATTGGATGTTAAGGAATTACATTTTCAGAACAAATCTCACTGTATTTATTTTTGGTTTTCTTCTCCATGGCACCAACCTAGCCAGCCCCCCAGATGGCAATCAGATTGCCAAGTATGTCTTCATAGTCTTTTCTTCTTCCCTCCCACCCTGCTCTGTTGGCTACAGACAGCCCTCCCTGCACTTGTCTCCTTCACCTCACAATGTCAGCCCAGGCATGGTGCCATCTCTGAACTGGAAGTCAAGCTTGATTTCTCTTCCCCACCAAGTCTAATCCCATGAGCACATACTCCTGTGTCGAACTCTGACATTTTCCTCAACTCCTCTGTAGTAACGGTCCAGGCCAATGCTAGACACGGTCATCGCAGCGCTGCCACTGGCCTCCCTGCTTTCTGCCTCCACACCCAGGTCTCTTCTTCCTGCCTCCTGCTGCCGTCCCGCCTCCCTTCTGCAGATAGCTCCTCTTGTCCTGAGCCTTCGGTTTAAGCCAGTACTATTCTCGACCCTTTTCCCCTTTGTTTGCAAAGATCCTTCCTTAACGTGTAGATAGTTGCCTGGACTTGCGTGCATAACCCGCGAACGACGCAGCACAAGAGGAGCGTTCACCTTCACGGCTCCACGCCCGCGCTCAGCAGCGCCCTGCCCCGTCCACTAACCCGCTCACACTCTGAGCCAGCTGACTGACCTCTGCCTCTCTCTCTTTAACTATAAAATGGGGTTAATGATCCCCCCAACCTCCTAAGTTATTTTGAGAAATAAATGAGATCATTTGTAAAGTGCCTGAAACAATGTTTGATCCACAGGTGGTCTTTGATTGTTAGTGACACAAAGTGAATTTGAGGTAGTTGGGGGAAAAGGAAGCACTGGAAGAGAGCAGAAGGTGAAACCAGGCACCCAGATGCACACCTCTCTGTCCCTCTTGGGGATGGAGAGAGAGAGAGAGAGAGAGAGAGAGAGAGAGAGACTCTGATGGCCTGACTTGAGTCACGTGCCCAGTCCTGGTCAGGAGGTGGAGATTTGCAGCTCTTGCTCAGCTCACGATGGAGTGGGAGGCAATATGGGCCCCCAAAGAAGGGGCTAGGTGGCGACGAGGAGTGGAAAGGTTCAGGATAGACAAAAGAATGGAAGTTGACCACTAAATACCAAGCCCTGCGTCCACCAAGGGCCTAGTGCTAAGTGCAACTGCTCTCAAAGTTATTGTCTCTCCCTGGTTAACTATCTGATATCCCAGAAACCAGAACAATGGTTCAGTGATGATTCTTTCCCTGTGCCCAGCAGTCAGGTGTACAGGAGGCAATGGATAAATATTTCTCACCTAAACAAAGAAAAGAACAAACAGGTCCTTATCCCAATCCTTATTTCAGGCCCTGTCTGTGCTTCTCAGCTACCGAACTGCTGCTGGAATCCTGGTGTGGGGAAATGGTTGCATAACGGCCCGCAAAGAAACCCTGTGAATTTTGGCTTCTCTCTCATTAGTTATTTATGTCTTAGAATGGTCTCGCTGAGACTTACCCATTCTCCTTTGCCTCGCTTGGCTTCTTCCATGAGTTTCCATGTTCCTATTTATAACTCTCACTTGAGCCCAGCTCTTTGGGCCGATTCACTGGCTCCTCACTCCCCACTTGCTCCTGGGGCAGAAAGCTTTGGTTATCCTGAAATGGCTTTCAGAGGAGGCACAGCTCTTCACACCAATGTGTGTGGCTCCCTCCAGCTCCCTGTCAGAGAGGCAGCAGCCTTTCCTGCTTATCCCTTTAATCCCTGCCTCAAGGACAGAGGATCCCTTAGCAACTTCCCATTTAGTGCCCGATAAGTCCAGCGGCTGCAAGATGAAGTGATAGACGGCAGACCCAGCGTCCAGAGGCAACCCCTTCCGGGTCTTACAAGTTCCAAGTCCCGATCAAGGTTAAGACTTGGGTACCTTTTCTTGACACCTAAAGACAAAGCCAGCCACACTGTTGGCTGCACCCCCTGTGTCCTAGGTCCTGGGTGGGTTGTTGGGACACTGTGATAACTCAAGCCAGTTCCCACCTTTGCACGGTTCACATCCACGGCAGATGGTTGAGAAGAAAAACCATTACAATGGCACACTGCAGCCCACAGAGCTCTGAGGCCCCAAGATGCACAGCACTGAATGGGGTAGAACCCTGCAGGTGCTTTTGGCACCCAAAAAGACCGTGGTTTGACTCCCAAAAATCTCCCAAGGCTCATTTACCAAGTACTAGCTCATGGAAACAAGTTAAAAAAAATCACTTAAAGTTATTTATTTACAGGCATAGCAATTTAAAAGTTGGAATGTCTGGTTCAAAAATCCTTAGTTCACAAGGGAACAAACCAGATCTAAAATGATACAATTAAATCATTCTCATGGTGTGCAAATGGCCCTCAAGGAGGTCATCTTCATAATGGGTATCATTTTCTGTTGGAAAAGGGAAAGAAATTAAACATTTATGCATGAGATCCTAGCTGCAAATCCTATTATCACATTTAATTCTTCCAATAATGAAAAATGGGTGCTTTTATTCCAGAGTAAGCTAAAGCACAAGGTGTCCAAGATCTCATGGCTGGCAAATGATAGATCGGGGACTTGAACTTGGGTTTATTTATATCCAAAGACTCTATTCTTACGAGGATGGAAATATTTTGAACTCTGGTGAACAACCTGGGTTCTCCTCTTCAATCTACCTCTAGAAGTTCTGTGATCTGGGGACAGTCTTTTGATTTCACAGAAACTTAATTTCCTATTCTGGAAGTGCAGAGAATTGAGCTGGATCAGGGGGGTGGCAAAATAAGGCCCACAAATGGCCATTCTCCCACCCCATGCCCAAGACTTGACTGTGAGGTCAGGACGCCATTTAACCGTGACCTCACATTGGTTTTCTAGTGAAGTGCTTCATGCCGCCTGTCCCCATCAGTCACACAACTGGTACAGATGAAACTTATTTGCTCCCTTTAGCCCTGTGAATGCTCCAATTCATTCCAACTCTCTCTCGTCTGTGCAAACGCTGCCCCTGGATTTGGCCCTTTCTCTGCAGTGCTGGAAGGGAAATAGGCAGAGCTGATCTGTGATTCTGTAGAACAGAATCCTCCTGCCGGATGCAGCGCCTTGTGATGCCCCTGACTGGCAGCAGTGCTGTGCCCAGGGGCTGTGCCATACTCTGCTCTGCAAAATGGGGCTCTTTCCTCATGCCTGACATTTACTGCAACATCACATCGTTCTCTTGTGAAATGCATCACATTTGCTGAAATGGCTTAATAGCCATAATAAGGCATCCAAAGAGGTAGATGGAAAAACACCACAGTTCTCCCAGGCTGATTGACATAAAGGCCAGAGAAGATGGGGGGGGAAGGAGCAGTCAAAGAAACAGAAATGCCAAGTTATATCAGGTGCTTGAACCTGGGACGGGAGGTGACTGGAATGGAAAATCAGCAGTGACATTTGATGCTGGGCTGACAAATGTAGTCAAATGTCATGCGAGGGGATGGCGGGCACCAGGCAGACCCAGGGGAACCAGCAGCCAGATCACCAGGCTCCCTCTGCCTGGGCTTCAGCAGTGTCCCGTCCCACAGCGAGACAGGTCACCCCTCCTGCCAACAGCCACCTGGGGAAAAATGATCCATTCTTCACGGTGTCTATTTGAATCCAGTGTTACATGAGCTCGTATTCTCAGTGAGTGTCCGGAGACCCCAACTCTGAAGCAAGTTGTGCCCAGTCCTGGGATGGCAACGTGCTATGGGCAAGGCAAATGGGCAGGGACAACTTGAAGCTGTGTGGACTAAGAACCTACTTCCAAAGTAAACCCAGCTCCCCTGCCTTTCCTTATGCCGTACATTACTCTGTTCCAGGAGCTTCTCATACGCCATTTTCAATTTAAGTTACTCAACAGAAGCAGAGACCATGAAGATTCATTAGGAGATGCAGTGATTCATTGTCCCCCGGGGGACACCAGGAGGAAACTTTGAGGGAGCTGTTTGTGGACTCTCCCAGAGAGCAGGGAAGGAACACATCACCCAGGCAGAGGCAGGCAGAAACACTGATATCAGGCTCTGAGCTTTTGCTGGTCCCTCTCCTAGGAATGCCCGCATGTTATTGATCATTCAAGGGCATTATGGTTCAAATATAGGCTGGTTTATTTTTAAGCATGGCAGGAGAACATTACAAAGACTCAGGATGTATTTTGTGCAGTACATTGTACTAAGGGTTTGACATGCATTTAATCTGTCCAATGCTTCAGCAATGTTCATGTAATTATTCCTACTTTACAAATGAGGTAGCTGAAGATTAAAGAGTGAAAGTAAATTGTCTGGCAGAATACACCTCACAGGGGGCATGATGAACTAAATAATGCCCACTCCCTCAAATGTTTATGCCCTAACCCTCCAGAATCTATGATCATGTTCAGTTCCATGGCAAGGGGGAATTAGATTGCAGAAGGAATTAAAGCTTCTAATCAGTTGACCCAATCAAGAGATTGTCCTTGAGAATCTAGGTGGTTCCATTATAATAGCTAGGGTCATTAAAAGTGGAAGAGGGGGATAAAAGAGGCAAGGAAGAAGGAGATGTAACTACAGAAAAGGTCAGGGAGCTGCAACAATCCCGGCTGTGAGTATGGAGGAAGGGGCCATGAGCCAAGGATTGTGGGCAACTTCTAGAAGTTGGACAAGGCAAGAAACCAGATTCCACCCTCAAATCTCTAAAAGGAGCATAGTCCTGCCCACACTCATCAGACCTGTGTCAGATGTCTTAAAGTTTCCGTACAACTATAAGAAAATTATTTTGTATTTTGTTCAGCCATTAGGTTTGGGATAATTTTTTACGCTAGCAATAGGAAACACATACAGTGGAATGTCTTGGATTTGAATTTGCACTGGTCTGATTGCAAAGTTTGTGCTCCTAACCATTACACCAAATTGACCTGGGTTTGAAACCTGGTTCTACCATTTGTATGGTGCTGGGCAAATTAATGGTGGAGAGAAATAGGTTTGGTGAACTTCTTTGTTTGCTTTTAATGCTACTTTTTTATTTCTAATTTTTAAAAATTTTTATTGATGTAACATTGGTTTAAAACATTACATAGGCTTCAGGAATATGCATTATAAAGTGACATCTGTATATACCACATTACAATTGCCACCAAAAATCTAATTTCTATCCACCATCATACAATTGATCTCCCTTACCCAATTTACACACTAGGGAGAGTCCTTGAAAATGAGGAATGGAAATACCATATGATACAGCTATTCGATTTCTTGGTGGACTTCTTTAAAATTGGGAAGCTGTGAGTACCTTATTTGATTGTGCTCCCCTATTCTATTTACCTGGTGATGTTTATCTGGAAATATTGCCTATATTAGTGATGCTTGAAAACAAAAATCTTCTATATTCTAAGGGATAGTGTAGGCAACTCTACTCTCATCTCTCATAATGCAATTGATACAATTTGCCAGAAATACCAATGTGATTAGAATTAATATTAGAAGACTCTTTGGAAATTGCAGTTAAGTCCTTAAAGGAGAATCATAGCAGAGGCCCCCACGTTTCAAAGGAAAGCTTGTCTCTTAGGCAAATAATGACTCTTGGATTTTTCCTGAACCAGAGGAGAAACTTAATATCCGGCCAACTGGCACCTTGCTACTTCAGAAATTAATTATGAACTGGGAAGTTATTTTGGCAGGAATATTCCACTAATACCCAGAAATTTCCCTGAGGAGTCGGGACCCTCGGGCACACACATAAAGATATAAGTGAACTTGCTACTTCCACTCTCCAGACTACCTGTTGTATGCCATTAGTGTAACTGATAGGCTAGCGTGACATCCAGGGAAATGATGAGATGGCCCAGTCACCTGTGTACTAAGTTAGGGCAGAGCTAGAGAGTTCACATAAACTTGAAGCAAAATGGTGACTGTACAGGGTAGTCTCCTCTAGGTAGAATCAAGTTGCTTCTAGCTTTTGGCTTATTATTGGAATACATGTAAATTGTAAAAGCATCTTCCAAATTATTAGTGGCCTATCAGAGACCAAGGGCTTTGATTTGCTGCAATAAGACAATCATGTCTGAATCAATTGAGGCAATCATCATTTCCTCCTGATCAAGCTTTATAGTCTACTGCTATACGTCTGCCTCAAACAACTTCCTGTGCCCACAAAGTAGGTGCTAAATAGTGATATGACAAAAATAACCCACCATATATATATATATATATTTCAGGTCTTTGGTAACACCACTAATTTCCACAATTCCTCAGGAATGTGTTGTTTTTGATTCACTATTCTTGCAGGGAGGGGAAGCTCCAGGAGTTTCCATTTCATCTTTCTTGCAGTAATAGCCTGTATTTCATGGCTGGAGCCACAGGGGATTCTACCAATGGCTGATTCTATAGATTTCAATTATACACTAAAGAATGGCAGGAACCACGGGATGAGCTCAAGGCCCTAGAGAGTTAATTGTGAGGCAGCCTAAAGTAAGAACTGAGTTGAGAAGCTGACACTGGGTATTAGTTACCTATTGAGGCATAGCAAATGACCCCAAAACCAAGCAGCTGACGGCAACATTTATCATCTGCTGCATCTGGGATAGTCAGGGATGCAGGAGCCACTAGTTGGGCGGCTCAGTCCCTGCACGGGCTGCAGTTAAGATATGGGGTGGAGTTCTAGGCATCTCGGGGTTCTACTGGGGGAGGACCAACTTCCCAAGGGGAATTCAAGGGGTTGATGGCCAGCCTCTGGCCCATATGGACCTCTCCATGAAAGCAACCCAGAGAAAGTGAGAGTCATCAGGTCAAATTTAATTTCATCAGGCCATATTTTATTCATGAGAGGCAAATCAAATAAGCCCAACCTACATTCAAGAGAGGATCACACCAGGTGTAAATGCACCAAGTCTGGTCCCCGCCTCCCTCTCTGATTTCATCTCCTCTCACTCTCCTCCCTGCTCTCTCTGCCCCAGGCTCACAGGCTGCCGTCTCTGGAACAGGTTGTACTTTGTACCCAAATTCACCTGCTATCAGTCTACTTGGTCAGTGTTCACCCCATCACAGCATGACTGGTCCCTGAGGTGCCCCGAACAGACTCGGGAGGCACGCTGATATGAACATGCATTCCCCCAGGCCCCTAGGGAGTTCTGGAATACTGGGGGAAACCAAGGGCCAAACTACAAAATGAATCATTCGCTGACACACCCTTCCTTGTTCAGAGACCTGTCACTTAGTCTTTTGGACACCTTCACTTGGCTGGTATTAGGAGAGAATTACTAAGCTCAACACGGCATCTTCTTATTTCACTCTCAGCCAAGAGCAATGTCTGGGGAAAGGTACAGGGATTTATCTTAGACTTAGAATTTGGACACTTTTCTGCCAAGAGGAGCCAATGTTTTCTTTTTCTGTTAAGGGAAAATAAAAAATGCCTGTAGTTAGATCAGGAAAGATCTGTGGGCTCAAATGCCAACACCTCTGGTACCCCTAATGCTTAATCAAATTTGCATTGTTTTTCTAGTGGAAACTTTTAGCAGTGGGATTTTTTGTTTGGACCATTCAGTAAAGAACTCCAACCATCCCACAATTAAGCATTGTAGAACCACATAGAGTAGAACTTCAAGTCATCACCCACTGCTGTCCACCCTACTCCCGAAACATAACCCAAATCCTTCCTCTTCTCCCCATTTCCAATGCCACCATCCGGGTTGGGGCCACCACCATCTCTCACGGGCTGCATCTAACTGCTGCCTCAGTGTTGCCCTGTACATACCATCCAGAATAGTCTTGGAAAGAGACAAGCCAGATCACATCATTCCTTTGAGCAAACCTGGTGGATTCCCACCACATCTAAAATCATGCTAACCTCGCCATGACCTCTACAGCCCAAGAAGTCCGCTCCTGCCTCCCCCTCTGACGTATCTCCTCTCACTCTCCTCTCTGCTCTATCTGCCCCAGGCTTATAGGCCTCTGGCTGTCCCTGGAACATGTTGTACTTTGGATTTACTCTTTCCTCTTCCCGGAACACGCTCCTCTGTTCTTCCAATTGCTGGTGTCTTCTCACTGTCAGTTCTCCATGCCATCCTTTCTGCGGCTGTCCTGACCACTTCCTCTGGGCTGCCCTCCCCATCTCCATCCCGTTCCATCATTTCAACCTAGTTTGTTTTGTTCATGGCACTTACCACCTCCTGAAATGATTGCGTCTATTGTTTTTTTCTTTCTTTTTTAATCTCTTTCCTCTAGAATGTGGGGGTCTTTGTCCTTTTGGGTAATGGCCTTTTTCATAATTTAGCATAGGACCATGCACTTCATGTGTTGAATGAACAACATGATATATATGATAGAATGCAATGGCTAATAAGAAGCTATTAATTCTATTTGTTGTATGGAAAGATCTCCTGTTAGAGATGATCTCTGGTCTGTTTTTGATGCTTGAGAGGTTTCAGGACAGGCGTACAGGGTGAGGAAAGATGTGGACTGGGGAGCAGATGTGTAACTAAATACCCCTGGGCATTATGAGCCAGGCCCATGCAAACCACAAGGAATAGGGGATGACTAAGGCAGAGGGGGAGGTTAGGAAAGGCTTTGACAAGCTTGAAGTGAGCCTTAAAGACCAGAAAAAGAGCTCACAGGCAAAAAAAAAAAAAAAAAGATGAGGCATCTCAGATAGAGTAAACATCCTAGGCAAGAGACAGGGTATGAAAGAGAATGAAGAAGAACCCAGAAGAGGCAGTCAGGCTGGATCACTAAGGGCCTGCCTTGCCTGGTAAGGATTTTGTTCACTTTTCTGGAGAAAAATATAGAGACTATAATGCTATTTTGACCATGCCATGAAAAGTAAACAAATACTATGACCCAAAATGTGACTCTAGTTTGCACAAGGATGAGTTAGATCTGAGTCGAATAGATATGGTAATACATACATTCACATAATTATATGTGCACATCTAAAACCTGTTTTTTGTTTGTTTGTGGTTGGCTGAAGGACGTTATCCATGGTCAGATTTACATACTAGAAAGCTCATCTTATGACAGCAGATGGACTTCTCGGATAACTGTGGTGAAGAACCAGCTATTTTCATTTCCAATCTGTTCCCATCCACACTTTTGTAAAACACAACAAAAATGACACGAACATCAAATTGCTCTCAATTTCCATACTTACTTCTTCCTGGTCTGGTAAGAAAAATGTGATGTACCAGCGCAGCTCCACGGGCCACGCTGTGAGCTACACGGCACTAGAATGCTAACTGGCAGAGAGGTCATGGAGAACTCCTAGAAAGGTCCGGGAAGAAGAGAGTCTCAGACCGAGACATTATCTGGTCCAGACTCAGTCTTTTGCAGGTGACAGCATCATCTGTTACTCATTATCCTCTAAATACTTCTGTACCCCCTAATGACACTACTTCCAGTTGACCCTTCTGCCACGGAAGGTGTGGGGTTAGCAACAAGCTCAGTCAATACTATTTGACTGAAGAATGGGCTGCTCCCTAAGAAAAATGGATGCTATTCTGTAGAAATACCTCTTCCGGTTTCGGTGGCTATTGGCATTCCTTAGCTTCTAACCATACCACTCCAATCTTTGTCCTGGTGGCCTTCTCTGTCTGCCCCTGTCCTCTCCTGTCTACATCCCCTGCCTCTCTCAGGATACTCATGAAGGCATTTAGGACTCACCCAGGTAATTTCTTCAGGACCTTTAGCTTTATCACACCTGCTACCACATAAGGTAATGCTCACAACGTAAGGTTAAGGTCACAGGTTCTGGGAATTAGGATGGGCATACATTTTTGGCATCCACCACTAAATTCACTCCAAATGACATTCCCTGAGAAAATGGGCTTGGAAAGGACTTTTACTTGCTTCTTATTCAAGAGCCTTAAAATCCTGAGAGCATTTGATCTTCAGCCACTAACCTCTTTACAGTCCTTCATATGGAATCTGAAATATCAATGAAATTTTTTAACTCTTTTATTTTAAAATCCATTGAGCAATCTCATACTTTAAAGGATTCTTTGACCCACATACAGACATCAGGCATGGCTCATTTAGAAAATATCTGTTCACTGAGGGACGCAGATGTTTCTAATGCCAATCCAATTCATTAAACAATCCCAAGCAAGAATCACATTTGTTAATACCTCCATGAATCTCATATAAGAAAAACATAACTACAGGCAGGCAGTCCAGGCTCCCGGGGCCAGATACAAGACTTTCAAAATTCCAATTTTCACTGAAAATGCAAATCTTATCACTGCACCAAATTCTGTCACGTTACTTATTTTCGAAAACTATTGGCCAAATACCCAAGTCTTTATAACCATAGTTTGTCAATTGGTCATTTCTTTTTTTTTTAGACAAAAGTGATGTTCCTTGGTAAACAGGCTAGTTTAGCTCATAATTCAAATAATACAAGTGCTTTTGCCCTTTAGTACACAGCAGACTATTTCATGAGCGCTGTACTTTCCAATTCATTATTCAGAATATTAAAAGCAGTACTCAAAGGTCAAGATTTAATAAAACCATACTTTTTACTGCTTCATCAAGGACATTATTAAGTGAAACATATTATTTTTCACAAAGAGTAGAAGGCACTACACCAGAGCAATCCAAGAATAAATCTGTGTACCCATCAGTACTCAATCTACGATAAAGCAGCTCTGACCACTCAATGGGGAAGCGAAATGGTGCTGGGAAAATTGGAGCAGTTTGGGTCCATGGCCTTGATTTGCACTAAGGTGCCAACAGTTTTACTCACACTGCCTCATCCCTGCAAATGTCAACGCCATAAAAATAATGAAGGAAACATGGCGGGAAAGTGTCATTGTGCAAATGGGTTTGACATCACATTGCTTGAAAAGGGTTTCAAACTCCCCATGGGCCAACTTTGAGAACCTCTTCTCTAAGAGTAGCTTCTAGTTCTAAGCATTAGTGACCCTTCCCTAGTACCAAATTTCCTGGATGACTTTAACAGTGTCACAACAGAGATAAGAGTACCCCGAACATTCCTGTTACCCCACTCCTTCCACTGAGAGTCTAAATCAGGGATGTGAGTGCCACTGGGCTTGGGGGTGGGGCTACTCAAGTGGGCGTCCAGTGAGTCTGTATCACCAGTGGGTGGTAGAAACATGCAGAGGAAGACACAGCCTTGCTCTGGTTCCCAGACTTGGAGGTGGGGTGGGGTCCTGGGCCCTTTCAAACCCTCTGGGCAGTTTCCAAGAAACACCCTCCTTTCTGCAGCGTTGTTTATCTCTTTCTCCTAGACACATAAGCAGCAATTTCTGGTCTCGGTCGGTCACTCTGTAACTCTTTATACTCCTGCAGGAAGTCATTAGTCTTTTCATTTCAAGATGACTGATTTAAAAAAAAAATCTAATTGCAGCAGTTCATAGGAACAGCATTTCAAAGAATGATTTGGGGACAGAGTGACCTGGTAAATTATTATTTTCTCTTATACCTAGCTATCTAACCAGAAGATTTTTCTCCTTATCCCCAATTACGGGCTTTTAAAAATTAGCTGGGATTCAGGGAGATGGGGATGAGATTTGCATCAAGGCACAAGGTTTTTAGGATATTAGTAATCTAAATGCCTCCGAGCCGTCAGGTGACATTCCCTGTGACCTTGAGAATCCAGTCAAGTGTGTAAAAGGAGGTAACAAGTTCTCCCAAAGAGCCGTATAGTAAACTAGACACTAGAAAAATGATTAATATAAAACCCTTTATCTTAAGTAGTTTCTTATTTAAAGGAGATAGATTTTAGCAAATTTCCATCAAAAAATACAAATAATTATAAAACCAATAGGAAATCTATTGTAATCACCTCTAATGCCCAACAGGTTGGGCATTAGGATTCCAACATGTGATTTTGGGGGGCAGTGGAGATAGACACAACCAGAGGATAGTAGATGCTTATTTCCCTTAGCACTTAACACAATCTGAAATTATGGGTCTACTAGTTTGGGTTTGTTTTCCCTATAACAATGTAAACTCCAGGAGAGGAGGGTCTTGTGATTTCTTCCCCATTGTGTCCTGACACTCCTCTGTAACCACGCATAGTAAACATTTGATCAATATTTGTTGTGTGAGTGAGTGGGTGAGTGAGTGAGTGAGTGAGTGAGTGAATAGATCTTTTTTAGACAAAAGCTAGCTTGAGACAGCCCATGCATGGGAGTAGACACGGAGCCTCACCCACAAAGTCCATCACTGGTCAAAGAAAAAAAACGTGACCTCGATTAGTAGAATACCTCAGAGTTTTCATAGCACTGAGTATGCATTCCTTGATTTGATCCTCACAGCAAAACTGCGTGATAACTCTTATCATTTCAGTTCTACAGGTGAGAAAAGTGAGCTCGATACATTCCGTGAGATCCTCAACATCACACAGCCAATAAGTCAGAGAACTAGAACAAGTAGCCATGCTCAAGTTCATGACTGTTCCGTGTCTATTGTATGCTTGAGGAGCATTTTCCCAAAAAAAAGTGCTCACTTCATATCTAGATCCTAAAATGTCTGCACCCACATCCATGCAGACAGGACCCAACTGATCTTTTTACTCTGGAAACATGTGACCCAGTGGCAAGAGCTGACTAAGGCCGAACTCCAGGGGAGCTGCAGGAAGCAGTGGGGCAACTTTGGATAAGTCTTGGCACCACTCAGGGGTCTCCGTTTCTTTATCTTTCGAGTGGCTGTAACAGTTCCTGCCTGTGCTGGGATATCTGGTCACAGAAGGTCCTCATCTCCCCTGTGTCCATCTGTTTCCATCTTATCTCAGTCACTTTAGCCCCAATCTCACCCTCTCTCCAGCACATAAATTGAGGGTTAGATAGTGGTGGTAGAAATTTGAATATATTTTAAAACACTGAATTTTAATCCTTACATATGTCTGTGGACTATATCTCAATTTTTTTCTTTTCTTTCTGCCCTTCTGGTTTCTTGTTCTTGTTAATGATCTCACCTGCTAATTGTTTCCTATCTCATTTTTTAAATAAAACAAGGCAAATGTGGATGGTTTCCCTTATAGGAGGAATGTAGAGGAATCAAATAAGAGATCAGGGAAAAAAATAATTATAATAGATTAAAAAAACAAAACCAGGCGCCTCTGCGGTTAAGCGCTGCGCTGTGGCGCTGTCGGCAGCAGCAACAGGGAGTTCGAAGCCCAGCCAGGGAGATTCCCCCATGGCGACACAGACCTCTCCTGCCTTGCCCGATGCTCCCCTGAGCAGTGTGTTTCCCACAATCTGCCCGTTCTGCTCCCCATTCTGTCTCTGGTGAACCCTCTCGCCGCCCCACGCCTCTGGCCTGTACCCCGGCTTGTATGTATAAATAAATAAATTTAAAAAACAAAATTAGAAGGCAACTATACATCAGAGTCATGGCAGGGGAGGGGGAGGGAGAGGAATCAAAATAGGGGAGGAGAGACCACGAGGGACTATGGTGATGGTGCCCGAGTGAATTAGGGGTAGGAATTATACGGGGATCACACCTGAGAGGAGAAAGCAAACTTGTACAAAAAAGAAGAATGATGTAAAATGTATATTTATTAAATAAATAAAAATAAAACAGGGCAAATGTTCAGAAAGGGCACAAAGACCTACCTCATACTGAGGCTATGGTGATATGGAGAAGACAAATGGACCGTAGGGGGCTTTGAGGAAGATGAAAGACCCAGGCCAGTTTGAGGCCTGGAAACTAGGGAGGGTAGTCAGGCTTTTCACAAAGTGAGGACAAGCAAGTCTTGGAGAGACAATGACCAAGTATGTGGAAAGTGGCCTTCAGGGGGACCCCAAGTACACGTGGCGTCAGGAAGCTGGAGAATCAGGCTTGAAGTTCTGAATGATGCGGACTCGGAAACTGTCTACAGAGAAGCCCTGGGGAGAGACTAGATTTAGACGAGCTTCCGCCAGAATTTTTTTTTTTAAGAGCCAGCAAAGATTTTCTATCTCTAATGCTATTTCTTCTAAATTGGTGAGTTCCTAATTCTTTGCCTGTAGTTGTATCTGGTTAGACCTGAAGTGTGTTCTATCCCATATTTTAAAGGACTTTCGTAGTTCATCCCATTTATGTATAGATCTGAGAACTTATTCAACATCCCATATAAAATGCAAATGGCAGTAAAGAATGAATGAAATAGCCATTTAACTTCCAGGTGTATTGCAATATGGGTCTGTTGTCTCATTCAGCATAAGCGCTAGATGGATTTTAGGTATATGGTTATTGACAACAGTTAGACATTCTGATATTCTTGAGAAGTACACAGAAAATATATTTTGGGCATGATTTTTCCAAAGCAGGATAATGAACGAAACAGTTATTTTAAAACCCGGTCTGAGCACTCCAATATTGGTGTGTCTATTTATATTGTCTGTTTTTCTCTCTTGGGGATTTTTTTTACCATGCCTTGTACTTTTTAATTGGATGCCTGAAATTGTGGACAAGAACTTGTAGAGGTTCTAGATAATGTTTTCTTTCTCCAAGTGGAGATATTTTCTTTCTTCTCTTCAAGCAGATACAGGGCTAGTTGATGAGCTTGAACCCATCTGGGTTTGGTGTTAGGCTTTGTTATTGTCAGTTTATTCCAGTTGTTTCCTTGCTCTCGGGCATTGTCAAGACCCTGGGCGAGTCACTTTAGGCCTACTAAGACTAGAGCATCCTGGGGTCTTAACTGAAATCCCAGGATATTTACAAGGTCCCTCTGCTTTGGCAAGACTTGAACGTGATCCTCTATGTTCCCGGCACTGTTTGGCGGCTGAAATGCAGGCTCACTCTAGCCTCCTGTGCATTGTTCTCCTGGATATAGAAGGTCCTGGCACCTCACTCCATGCAAATGCAGCTTAGGAATCACCAGATGATTTCAGTGGATGTGTTTGCAAGTTTGGGACTCACTTCTCTGCGGTCCCCTCCTTTCTGGGATCCCAGAATGCCTAGGACTGCCTGTCTCCTCAGCCTTCTGCTTACGCGCCACTCCCCTTCCTGAGAATGAGAAGTGTCCACAGGTAATAACTTGAGCTGACTGGGGAGCTCATCTGATTTGTTTCCCTCTTCCAAGGATCCTAGTTTCTTCACTTCCTGTCTGTATTGGCTGCTCCCAAAGCTTTCAGATGTATTTTAAAATGTTTGCCTAGATTTCATAATTATTTTTGGTGAGAGGTAAGAAAATAAGATAAATAAGTACTCACAACTGGAAACCCATTTCAGGGTAGCAATCAGAGAAAGAAGGAAATGAGAGAAGAGGAGCACCCGGCAGAGATAATGTTATAAAAGTCAAAAGAAAAAGTGCCCCAAGTTTGCATTATCAGAAAGACAAGCAAAGCCCTGAAAGGAAGGCTCAGATAGGGCGGTTTCCTTGACAGGAGCAGAAGGTCGCGGGTGTCGTGTTTCTGAATGCACCATGTGTTTCTCTTCATAAAACAGTAAACTTCCGGGGGGGTGGGGGGCGACAAGTACAGCGATTCAGTGTATCTGCACAGGATGGTTTCTGAACATTCCGTGTACGGTTGCTCACAAATGATATGATAAGGAAAAACTGCAAGTATTTGAAGGGTACGTGTACGTGTTTGAGAGGCTGGCGTAAAGCCGATAGGCCTGGTTCAGAGTGTCCTGCACCGAGGGATGGAGCGTACCCCCTTCCCAGCCCGCCTGCCAGGCTATTTATACCCAGCAGCACACGCGCCGGGTGCGTAGCGTTCAGTTCAGGGCTCGGGAGCCAAAGGGAATGTAGTTCCAAGGATCCCAAATCACATGTGGAGAAAAGAGGCCTGGCGCTCTCTCGCCCTCTCGATGCCACTCGGTGACAGTCGTCAAGTTAAGCAGAGGTCGCTGGACAGAGTCGCAGGATGGGCTGTGGGACTAGAAGAAATGGGGCTTCCTGTCTCATCTGGCAAATGTTTTTTCCTTTTCATCTGGTGAAAAGAAGCTCAGTCTGGCCACATCGTCCAACTTGACAGCTAGAAATTCCAAGGGTTCAGGTGCACATCCTCTTGGTTTCTCTACCAGAGAGGAGAGAGTGTCCCCCTCTTCTACCCCACCTCACGTCGCCCCCACTGCAGATGGACAGATGTCCATTGTCACCATGGACTCGCCCTTCCTGTATCTTGTTTCTAGATTATACGGAGGACTCTTCACAGTCTAACCCAAGAGGACATCTCATAGACAGACAAAGGCACAGGAAGTGGAGCTAAGAGAATCCCCGGGGACCACCTAGAACAGCGATGGGCAGTGTAGCCCAGTGGTTAGTGAGCTACTGGAGCTGGGCTGTGTTAGGCTCAACCCGCCCCTCCCCAGCAATAAGGGCGCTGTGAAGAATCTGGGCGAAGATGTGTGACCTTGGAAAGAAGCTCATGTCCCCACTACCCAGACAGCCGCAGCAGCCTCAATGCACCTGCAAGGCCACCAGCTCCAAATGGAGTTGCCCCCACCCTTGGAATTCCTTCACCCCTATAAAAACCCGCCCTGCTGGTTGCGGGTGCGACTCCACAGACCCCCGCCCGGGAGTGCTAATAAAGGCCTCTGTATCTCACATTCCCCTCTGCTTCTCTGCTTCGTTGCCTCTTCTATCGCTCACCTTACAGGCTGCTTGAGTTCGAACCCCACCTTTGCTGCTTTTTATCTTTGTGAGCTTGAATAAACCTAGTGGCTCTGTTTCAGTTCCCTCTCGGGGATGACAAGAGCACTTTCCTTGTAGAGCTGTTTGGACGATAATTCAGTGCCTGAATGCCCTGATGAAGGCAGGAAAAACCTCATCCCAAGCATAAAAACACCACAGTCGTGCAGAGGGATCACCTTTGTGACTTTCACTGGCACATCTGGCTTTTAGTCATTTCTCCCTTTATGGGTTTGGAGACAGACCTGTTGGGCTGTTCAGCACGAAGCGGGTTGGCATTTGCAGTGTGCTTGGGCATGCCCCCCAGTGGCAGGGAGGCCAAAGCGCTGGCATCTGATGCTACTAGAAAAGAAGCTAGTAGCAGAAGCCAGGACCAGAGAAGGCCGGTGTTGGGGTGGCAGGCAGTCAGAAGCAGGAGAGGGGTGGAGACAGACTCCCTGAGGAATCATCACCACCCCACACAGCAGGAGGGAAGCAACTGCCACCTTCCCCTTCCTGATCCACCCTCACCACCAGTGCCTGATCTATGACTCATCTCAAAGGCAATGGCTCTTTGTGAGGACGCAATACATCTGCATCAGGCTGATTAAAGATTATTCCTTTTTCCCTTACCAAGTGTGACATCGCAGCGTCTGCAAACGCACAGGGCTGTGGAGTTTAACACGCCTGCATCCCAAGCCCAGCTCTGCCGCTCGCCAGCTCCGTGACATAGGAGAGGAGCTGAGAGTCTCTAGTTGGTATCTTGTCTATAAAATGAGGATATTAATTTCTCAGTCCACAGGGCTCAGGCTGCGTGTCAACAGAACTGTTGTAAGTGACATTCTGGTCACATGCTGTGCCAGGCTCAGGGGAGGCGACAGTGATCTATGTCTCCCCTCTCTTTGCTCGGCGAAGAGGTGCACATGGGTAGGACACTCCATCGCTTGCCAAGCTCTCCACCCCATGGGGTCTCAGACATCCCCAGACTGAATTATAGTTGTTTAGAACATAACAAAACCCTGGGATGCCGCGCTCTGTAAGGTCCACATCGCGCTCATTACCATAACACCATGCTTTTGAATTTACTGATTTAGCCATAAAAAGGATGTTTATTGCTTTAAAAAACATAGACCTGGGTAAGTCATCACCAGATAGCAGCAGGTACTTATCCTAGAGCTATTGCACTAATCATTTCCTAAACGTCAGACCTGGTGCTAGAAAAGTTTACCAAGTCAAGGAGGCTGCCAGCAGCCTCCAAAGTTACCAAGTTTGTGTTTATCTTCATGCTCCCTGCTCCTCTGAGACCACAGACAAGTGGTCTTTGTGTTGTCATTGCCTAATTCAGTAGTTGGCACATGGGCAGTGCTCAGTAAATTTTTTTCTAAGTGAACTCCAAACTGAACTGTTCTTCCTTATTAAACTATCTACATTTTTAAAAATCAAGTTCAAATTTTTTCCCGTGTCTGAACTGCTGGAACATTTTCTCACCTTTCCCTGCTATTCAGTTCTGCGGACAGAGGCCCAGGGTCTGTCTACTGGACACTCACAAGAGAGGCAGAATCCACCTGGGATCTGGACCTCGACCCACACAGCACCCAGCCACCCAGTGCAGCGGCCTGTGGAATTGAAGAAGCCCCCCAGATTGTAGCCCAGTGACGCCTGGGGTTTGTTTGACCAGCTAAGTCACATAAAGCTCCCTTCTTGGCTTTGCTCATGCTCCCCAACTTAATTGGTTTACTGAGATTTTTGTGGGACTCCAGTGAAGCATGAAATGTGCCACACACCACCGGGAGCCATTCAATTAATCAAAAGGCCATGGGAAAGTGAAAACGAGAGATACGATCACGATAAATAATTGCCAAATTAGTCACCATGTGTCTTGTCAACAAACAGAACCACAGCAATCCTCATCTCATGCCCACCCACTGATCGCCAAGGTGCACCTGAGGGGCGTGAATAAGGAGCTGAGAGTGGTTTGGAAAATGGATGCACCCCTGAATTCACTTGGGGGACAGTCCATAGACATAGCTGACAATTTTTGCACACAAGTCTGACTGCCTGCTGTGCTCTGGAGAAACAGGGTGAGGAAGGCTTTCCTGTCTGGGAGCTGGCCAGGTGAGTTGGCTCATGTAGAGATGGAGAGGAGAGAAGGTGGTCATGCAACCGGGGGGTGGGGGGGGCTGTCCCGTCACTGCGGGCAGCTTCCCTGACTTACCCGGGGGACGGGCTAGTGACCAGGTGGGCAAGGAGGAAATGGGAAGAGGTTTACAAGAAGGCCTGGCTCGGGCTAGTGCGTCACTGTCCCTCCCACCTCTGCAGGGGACACCACGAGTATAATCCCCCTCAACACAAGCCAGTGCTGAGTGGAGGACTCCATATGCAGCAAGAGGGAGACCTTCCAGAACTGCCTTCTGCGAGCAACACTGAGCTGAATAAATTCCTCTGTTCTTCCTGGGAACCTCAGATGATGTCCCCCGGATGAAATACCTTCAAAAGTAGGTAAGATGGTGTTGTGGGGCCACGCTGGTGGCGCAATGGGTCCTCGGTAGACAGGTGAGCTAACTCAGATTTATTCAACAAATGTTTGCTGAACCCCTGTGAAATGCCAGTCAGTACTGGTCTGGCAGCTGGGGTCATCATGCTGGCAAAAAACATAACAACAAAAAGATTTTCTTTGAAAATCTCTGTCCTGGGCCTCCCTGGTGGCACAACAGGTTAAGTTGCAGCACAATGAAGCTGTCCGCAGCCACTGCAGCATGAGTTCGATCCCCGGCCAGGGAGCTTCCCACAGGGCACAGCAGGCCTCTCCTGTCTCCCCGCTGCTCCCCTCAGCAGCGTATTTCAGTAGATCCCCCTGTTCTGCTCCCCACTCTGTCTCTGGTGAATCCTCTCACTGCCCCAACACCTCTGGCCTACACCCCAGCTCTTGTATGCATAAATAAATAAATCTTTAAAAAAATGAAATGAAAATACCAAGCGTCACCATAAAATAACCCTGTGCCCGTAATGACAGGGATACTTTCTGAGATACACATTGATCAGCGAATTCATTCTGGTGTGGTCGCCACGGGTGCCCCCACACAAACTGGGACGGCACAGCCCTGCCCCGGGGCTGCGAGCGTGTCACGTGCCCACAGTGTAGGCGACTGTGCACAGACACAGAGGAAAGGTAACACGTGCGGGGAAGTAAAGTAAAACACAGTCTCAAACACCATCCTGCTCACCTCTCTAGGACACTCTGCTGAGATTGGAGGGCGCCCAGACGGCAGCGGGGCTGGGTGAGTGCCGGAGTGCGAAGGTCAAGGACACGGGGTTAAACTGCTGTACACTCTAAACGCTGCACCCCCAGGCTGCCGACACCTATGCAAATATTTTTCTTTCTTCACTCATAAATTAACCTTCACTTACCATAACTTTTTACCTTATAAACTTCCAAAACTTTTTAAACAGTTGGACTCTTGGTAACAACACGACTGAAAACACAAACTTGTTCAGTTGTCCAAAAAAATGTTTCTCTATATCTTTATTCCATCAGCCTTTCTCTATTTTTAAAGTATCTGGTTTTGGTGTTTTTGTTTTTTTGTTTTTTACTTTTTAAACTTTTTTTGTCAAAAACTATGACAGGTCTGTGCCAGGTTGGGGTTACCCTTGTCACCTTCTTCATCCACATCTGTCCCCCTGAAGGGTTCTGGGCAGTTCTCTCAGGGAGCTGTCACCAACTCTTTTAACAATGACTTTTTTTTTAAAGATTTATTTATTTATGCATTCAAGAGCTGGGGTGCAGGCCAGAGGTGTGGGGAGTTGAGAGGATTCACCAGAGACAGAGTGGGGAGCAGAACAGGCAGATTGACTGAAATACACTGCTGAGGGGAGCAGCGGGTGAGACAGGAGAGGTCTGCTGCGCCATGTGGGAATCTCCCCTGCCGGGGATCGAACTCATGCTGCAGTGGCTGCCTGTAGCTTCATAGTGCTGAGGCTTACCCCCTTGCGCCACCAGGGAGGCCCTCTTTTAATAATGACTTCTTGAGGGACACAGGCTGAAGGACTTGCCTGCACCTCTCGAGGAAGTGGCCCTCTTTTCAGAAACATGTCATGATAGTTGGCTTTGTTTGCTTCTGTTTTTCCTGATAGATTTGCTTGTAAGCAGACCATGTACCATGAACATTTGAGGGTGGGGGTGTCTATGTTTTCAAACTTGGGGTTTGTTGAGGTCTGCAAAGGCTTCTGCTAACCCCTCCACTGTGAATTTTCTTTGGGGTTCTTTTGCTTTTCCTGTGTTTTTCTTTTTCTCTTACCTCTTTAGTGATACCTTCCTGTTCTAGTTAAAACAGCCCCTCATTAGCCGATTCCTTGGGAGCTGTGGCTAGGAGCTCCTCAGGGTCATCCTCCCTCACGCCAGGGCAAGGTTACTTGTCAGCCCAACCACAATCTTGCTGACTTTTGCAATGTCCTCAACCTTGGCAAACCCCTCAAAGCCACTGGTGAAACTTCGTGTGTCTTCTTCCAGCTGCCACTCATACTCTCCTCGGTGACATCAGTCCAAGCCCAAGCAAGGTTCTTTCAAGATTTATTTTTATTTATGCGTACAAAAACAGGGGTGTAGGCCAGAGGTACAGGAGGTGAGAGGATTCGCCAGAGACAGAGTGGGGAGCAGAACAGGCAAATCGACTAAAATACACTGCTGAGGTGAGCAGTGGGTGAGACAGGAGAGGTCTGCCGCACCATGCGAGTCAGCTTCCTGGCCGGGGATGGAACGCATGCTGCTGTGGCTGGTGATAGCTTCATAGCACTGACTTTAACCCCTGCGCCATCAGAGAGGCCCCAAGCAAGGTTCTTGATGCTGTTATAGATGCTGTAGCCCTTCCAGAATTGCACTGTTGTCTTCTCAGTGTCTTCCTCAGTTGTAGCAATACGCTGGGCAAAGGTCTTACTCAGCTAGTTGGCCTTAAAACTACTGTAACTCCTTGACCTATTGATTGGATCAAAGAAGTGGTATTTGGAGGAAGAAACACTAATTTGCTTTAGCATGAAGATCATGATAAAAGAAGGATGTTTGGGAACATTACAACAGTAAGCAAAACCTTGAGACTATGTTATTCTCCAAAAGTACCTCCCCATGCTGCTGGCATAGCAACTCAGCAGCGCATCTCAGAAGAGGAGCTAAGTTATTCATGACTCCTTTTTGCTCCCGCAGTATGCTGGCAATGTGTGCTTACTGATATGCTTGAAGGCCTTAGCGTTCTCCCTGAGCTAGGGCAACAAGAGCTTTAATTTGCAGCCTGCACCATCGCACCCAAGCAAGACTGTCATCCTGTCCTTACAAACCTTGAAATGTGGCATTGATTTGGCCTCCTTAGGAACCAAGGTCCTTTCTGGCACCCATTTCCAAAATAGAGAGGTTTCATCCATATTGAAGATTTGTGCTGGCCAGTAATTTTCCTCCATAAGAGTTTCCAAATATTTTTTTTATATATATCAGCACTCACAGACTCACCACTCACTTTCACGTTATGTAATGAACAATGATTCTTGAGTCATTTAAACCACCCAAAGTTAGCAGTAAATGCAACACCACAGTCAGGTCCAGTCTTTCCTTTGAACATCTCGAACCATTTGCTTTGGTGACTGTCATAGTGCTGAAAAGGATACCCAGGTACCCTTCTGTGGCTGGTCTTTAAATCAGGTCTTTAGAAGTTTCTGCATATCTGCCTCTTGAATGGTTGTTAGTCTCCTGCTTTCAATAAAGCAAATCCTCTAACAGCCTCCATCACTTTGTTCTTTAAGATTATAGCTATGGGGGATGAGACCTGCCTGACTGGCAAGCATCACTGGAAAAATCACTGATTTTCCACCATCGTAGTAGGCAATCACTTTTAATTTTGTTTCCAAGTCAGTCGTTCAATGTGGCCTCTTACTGGCAATATTAGCTGTGATTTTGTAAGCTTAGGGGCCATGATGAACAAAACAAGAGATTAAATCAAAGGTAAGATAAAACGATGCTATGAAAAGACATGGCAAACTGGAAATAAACGAGGCTTCTGCTGGTGCAAAATGCTGTGACACTACAGCAGCAGTTGTCTGGGTTACAACTACACAATAGGGGTTTGGAGACCACCCCACCACGTATGCAGTCTGTAATGTTGCTGTGTGGCTCAGGTGTAGTACGTCAGGTGGTGAAATGCAGACAAAGCACGTAGCACACGGCATGATTTGCACTCAGGGCTCAGTATTTAGGAAATAGAGATGATGATCAGCACCAAGACTTAACAAAATGAGTCAGCTTCTTCAAGGTCAGGCTCACAGACACATCGTGAACAGGAGGTACAGCAGGGCCTCAGTTCCCACATTCACTTCCTACCAAGTCATCCATTCAAAGAAAGGCAAGAGATCACCCCTGAGGGTATCAGTGCTTCAGCAAAGTCAACGTTTTTCTTGAGAAAAATGGGGATGATTTTCACGCACTGTCACCTGCCTCTGATTTACTTTCTCTTTTGACTCAGTGTCCAAAATGAAACCAAAGCTAAATGGTTAAATTGCTTTCAGATTCCAAAAGCACAAAAGAGAGCAAGAAGAACACTTATCTCAACATTTCTCTGATACTTGCTTTTCTAGACACAACAGAGCCTGGAGTTTTATTGAATAATCTTGAGCTGGGTTTCAAGGCCACATGGAGCTGAGTCTACAGATCCAGAGGAGAAAGACCACCCAGCGGTGAGGGGTCCACTGGAGGATTCAGGACTCCAGTTATCTGCAGAAAAGCCTCTTCATACTTCCACATGTATGAACTTCTCTGTAACTAGCTAACGAGCTTCTGCAAAGTCCACATTTCTTTACTCCTAACTCCCTTTGCAGTCAATAAAATTGTTCTCCTTTGTTCTCAACTCCTCCAAAATTAGAGGACCTTTGCTTTCTTAATCAGGGTTTTATATTTGAGTTTATCTCCTACCTTGTTGAAACTAATCATCTGAAAAAGGAAAGAACCACTTGGAGTTGGCATCAACATTTTCCAGTGAAAAAGCTTTACCCCAAGGAAATAAGGCTGCTTGAACAGAAGCTCCAGTGCAAGTGGAAAGCATGAAGAAGCAGACATGCTTTCCACCTTCTCCCTCCAACCACCAGGATTCCAGGATCCTCTGGGTTGGGGGGAGGGGAGAAAGCCCTTCGGGAAATATGCGGCAATCTCTGAGTGCCCCATTTCTTGGTCTCTTTGGAGCCCTAACACCTGGCAGAGGATAGGGGTACTGTAGATGTGCTGGTAACGCTCATTTGCCTCTTGGGCAGCCCTAACCCCCGGTCCACCCAGCTCTGCATCCTGCAAGGCTGACCTTGATGTTCTACACTGAAGTTCTCCCTTGCCCTTGGCTTCCGGTAGACTTTGATCAATAGATAAGAGTGTTGGGCTTCCCTGATAGCACAGCAGTTAGGCGCTGCACTGTGGAGCTGTCGGCAGCGGCGACGTGAGTTCGATGCCCCAGCCGGGGAGATTCCCACATGACATGGCAGACCTCTCCTGCCTCGCCCGCTGCTCCCCTCAGCAGTGTGTTTCTGTCGATCTACCTATCTGCTCCCCACTCTGTCTCTGGTGAACCGTCTCGCTGCCCCATGCCTCTGGCCTGTACCCCAGCTTGTATGCATAAATAAATAAATCTCTTTTAAAAAACAGAGTGTTTGTTTATCCCCTGACTCCTTGTGGGGTGGCTATGGACTGACGTCCCAGTGGAGACTTTCTCTTGTTAGGGTGCCTTCTCCACTCACCTCTCTCTCTGGATCCAGAAATCGCTTCCTCCCCTGCACTTCAGGCCCATGAGTAGTAACAGCTCCCTGCTGGTACTAGGTTGGCGCCACTACCTTCTCTTTTTTAAAACCCTGCTCTAAATTTCAAAACAACCAATTTATTAAATAGTCCTCGAAATATACAGTAGGAACTTGCCGTTATTTCTCTTCCTGACCGATGGAGAATATGATTAACAAATGTTAATTTCATCATTTGCAGAACAAGTTAACTGACTCAGATAGGATTGTCCTGGCTGTGCATTTATCTATACTATTATAATTCAAACCAGAGATCCATCACCTGCAATTATCTGGAGCTTTTTAAACAAACATTCTAGGCCTATCTCAGCGGAACCCAGAGATCAGGTCTTGGCAATGTCTGTGCATCACTTTAAGGCACTCCAGGGGAGTCTGGTGATGAGATGACATGGGAACAGCTGATCCAGATGGCTCCCTCAGAGTCTCTGGACATTCTAACCTAGAATTGGAGGCTGTTAAAAACTCACCACCTACACTGCCCAGAGTTTGGTTCCCGGAATAACTGGGTCCAGGGGGGGAAAGGCTGCCATCCCTATGACATTTCCCTCTTTCTTTGTGGAAGGGGGTGAAAAGAGACAGGAAACTCTCCCATCACACATAGCTACTGGCTGTCGAATAAAGTACTGGGAGGAAAGGATTTCTTTGGCTATTAGTCAAATAAGCCTCCTAGAGAGCACATCATAAGGAAGAGTCCAGCATAATTACTAAGAGCATGGTCTCGGGAATCTTCTCATTTGAGTTCCAGTTCTACCACACAACAAGTGTTTGACTGTGAGCCAGGCACACAGCCTTTCTGAGCCCACTTCCCTCCTTGGTATATTCATCTACCCATTTATCTCCCACTCCATCCATCCGCCCATCTACTCAACTAACTAGCTACCTTCCTCCTCCCCACCCATCCATCCACCTATCTACCTGCATTTCCATCTACCTAGTCACTCACCTATCCATCCATCCATCCAAATCATTCAGCCACAGCCCATGGCATGTAATAACACAACCAGAATGAACTCACTTTATGGTCCTCTACAACCTGACAGTCTGTGATCCCACAAAAATGGATAAATAGCAAGATGGCCATATACAAAATCAAACGGTCTTAGTAAGCCCTCAAAGAATTCATATCCAGTGGAGAAAACCAAAAGGTAAATGAGCATGTAACTAGAGCAGAAGGCAGAAAAATGAGGAATCTAAGGGAGGGCTGACCAGCCACAGGAAGGGCAGGGCTGGCTGAGGGTAAACCGACTTGAAATGTAGCCCTAACTGTTTTTATTTAAAGATTTATTTATTTATGTATACAACAGCGGGGGTGCAAGCCAGAGCTGTGGAGCATGAGAGGATTCACTAGAGAGAGTGGGGAGCAGAACAGGCAGATTGACTGAAATACACTGCAGAGGGGAGCAGTGGCAAGGCAGGAGAGGTCTGCTGCGCCATGTGGAAATCGCCCTGGCCGGGGCTCGAACTCATGCTGCAGTGGCTGTGGATAGCTTCATAGACTGAGACTTAACCCCTTGCACCACCAGGGAGGCCCAGCCCTGTTTTTGAGAAAAGCAGCCATCCGGTTGTGGATCTGAAAGACGTCAAAAGCTCATACCATGCTTCAAATTCCTAACCCCCTTTGCCCAAGGACATCTGCTTCCAGGTGGCCCCTATTAAAGACACAAATTGCCTGGAAAACACGTCAATCAGTTCCTACCTACGGAATTAGCAACTAGACCATCTGTGGCTGCGGGACCCTATTCTCTGAACAAAGGACATGTGACAAGTACACATGGGGACAGATAAAAGGTCTCTTTGGAGTCTGAGTTGCTCGGAGAATCTGTGCTGGCTGATTCCATTCATTCCCCTGCTCAGCATCAGAGAGGACTCACCTCTCTAGGAGAGGCCTGGTCTCACTGACTGGCTTCTCTGCCTCCAGACTCAGCCGGATCAATTCCCTTTGAGAACATCAATTGGTTATTGCTAAATACAGATCTAATCAGTCAACTCCCTTATTTTTAATGTATCTGTATCCTTACTTTGACTCAAATTTTACAATATTTGACAATCTTCCCACTGTCCACCACCTTCTGCTTATGCCACGCTGGGGTTCTAGCCTCTTCATCAATAAGCCTTCTGCTTTCAGCCGCCCTGCCTCCACTCTCAGGATGCTCTACCCTGAATTACTTCCTCTATTCTCTTTTTTATGTCCTGTTCATTTTTTTGAAGGCTTGTGTAACTGATAGACCAAACAAGTGCATATATTTACTTTATGGAACTTGATGAGCTTGGACATACACATAGACGCGTGAAACCATCACCACAATCAAGCTGAAAAGCCTATGCAGCCTGAGTTTCCTTGTGTATCCACCAGTGTGTGTGTGTGTGTGCGCGCGCGCGCGTGCACGCACATTATTATTGTTGCTGCTGTCAGAACAATTACCATGAGACCCACCACCTAACAAATTGTTGGGCTACTCTACAGTATTCTAAGTGTGGGCACCGTGCTGCACCACCGATCTCTAATGTATTCACCTTGCAAAACTGCCACCTCATACTCCCTAAACAACACACTTCTACCTCCTGCTTCCCCAGCCTCAGGCCCCATCATTCCACTCTCTTCTCGAGTCTATTGTGGATACTTTTCATCCATAAGGCTCATCTCCTGAGTCAGCTTCCCCATCCTTAGGGGTCAAAGGCTTCCATTCATACCTCTGGGGGTCCTCCAACACTTGATTCCCACCTCCTGCTTAACAGTTTATAAATAACTGTTCATGTGCTATTTTCTTATGTGTATGAGTCTCTCACACCCCCCTTCCAACTTTACTACAAATAGGCGAGGGGTGGGATCCCTTCTCTAAGGTGCTCAGGCTACTTCCTCAGCAATGTTTACATAATGATGCTTTCAGGTGTCGAAAATCAGGCTCTACATGGGACTGTATGAGCGTGTCATTAACAAGTAGGTAACAGATGGCTGAGATATTTTGAAGTTCTTCCAGGTCTGTGTGTCTATTTTGTGGACTTAAGACCAAGGGAACTGGAAATATCTTAGTAAAAACTTGAATTTCCTGTTCTTTTAGAGTCACTCGAACTAAACTAAGTCAAACTAAAAGGCCCTCAGAAACCATCCAGTGCGATGTCCCTGTTTTACAAACTTGGTCACCCCTCCAGTTCTGGCTGTTTCCCAGCTGCAGACAGAGTAACAGTCGCGGGTGCCTCACTCTCCCCGACAGTGGCGTCAATGGCAATTGGCATTCAGAGGATGGAGCCCAGGGTTCCTTGGGCACAGCCTTCCCGTACAGTTCTCATCCTGCCCAGGAGGGGGCGGCAACCCCTCCGCTCCTCTTTGCTCTCCGGGATAACGCAGGACAAGGGCTCTTTAACTCGTACAGACTTGGGTTTTTTCCCTTCTCTGTCCAAATTAATCACTTTCAGAAAAGGGGAAAGGAAACCACTTGTCATTTCTGGGGTAAGTCACACCCACAAGTTCCGCATCAAACCAAATCAAGGCCCAGCTTCAACTTCTCTCTTTGCCAAATGGGCGGGAAGGGAAAGATAATGGAAGAACCCAGAACGTGATCAGAGAGAGAGAGGAGAGCCAGCCACTCCACACGTCACCGTGAAGGCCTGGGTGACTGTTCTGAAAGGTTGAAACCAGAGACAGACACTGAGTGGGGTGAGGCGGTGGCAACAGGGAGACGGGGGAGAGCCGCGTTGTCATCGCAGCAAACAGGGTCAAAGCCACCTGCGAACATCGAGTCCAGCCTTGGACGCTCAGATGCACTAATTTCAATGACAGGAGCAAACATTTTCCATCTGGCCCTGCCATTAAGGGGTGAAGAAGCTGAGTTTCTATACTGCTTAGATAGGGAACACAGAGTGCCTGAGAAAGTCTGGATTTGCAGTGTCTTTGTTCCCCGCCCCGCCCCCATTGCTTTGCTTGGATTCTCACACCTGGGAACTAGGGTAGGGCCTCGATGCCCATTTTAAGAGCTAGGAAACAGTAGGGTGGGGTGCCTTTCCCACCCATCAAATGCCTTATGATGCCCATGTAAGAGCTCGGGCACACACAGTGGATTGCCTTTCTCAAGTTTAGGCAAAACTCACAGCCAGATCTTTGCCTCCCTGATTCAGCAATCGTCCGTGATGCAGCAATGAGACACCGCGAAGCCAGTGGGTCTTCCAGGCGGCCGGCGAGACTACCACCTACAGCTTCCCTAGCACAGCCACGGAAGGCCTACGAGTGTGCAACAGCATGGAAGCAGGCCTGCGCTCAGGTGCTTGCAGGTCCTCAACTGAGAAGAGGTACTTCGGGGGCGAGGGAGAGGCTCTCCTGGGCACCTTTGATGCCTCCTGGTCTCACCGTTCTCATACTCACCTTCTGTGGCCACCCCAATATTATACCCCCAAGTTTTCCCCCTGCTCCTTAAAATTGGCCCATGTCCTTTTCTTCCCTCCCCAAAGCAGAATGAAGCCAACCAGACATTGCTGCATAGGACAGTTGGAAGAGTAACAGAAAGCAGATCAGCGGTTACAAAAGCGGAAGGGGGTTGGGGTGGCTAAAACAGTATAGGGGTCACTTGTGCCCTGGTGGGTGGAAACTAGACTTTTGGTGGTGATCATGATGTCACATTACAGATAATGAAATGTCAAACCGTACACCTGAAACTTACATAATGCTATAAACCAATGTTACTTCAAAAAAACTTTTTAAAGAAAATATGCAAAGTATAAGGTATCCTTAAAGCTCAGTTTACTCAAATATAAAAAGAGAAGTCATTGTTGCTGAGATCTTAGTTTCCCATCCTGTATCAAGAGGCGGAGACGACACAGGAGGAACAGTGTCTTCCCTCCCTCCTCCCTCCCCTAAGCATTTGGGGCGGGGCAGCGAACATCTCCCAGACCTTGTCCTGGCTGCAGGTTGGCCTTTAAGGACTGGCCTTGAGGGCCAAGGACCGTGGCCCTGGACGGAGGAGGTGCAGCTAAGCCCTGGGAGCTGAGCCCTGGGCCGTGGACTTCCTAGGGGAGCCCTTCAGTATCCACTCGGGGGACGCGCCTCTGGGCCTGAAGGGCTTTGAGGGAGAGGAGGGTTGCTCTGACATCCTGCCTGTGTAAGCGCACAAGTCGCCCTGAGCAGGGTGCAGACCACAGGAGGAAGAGACTCCTCACCTCAGCTTCCTTTCTTCTGAGAAGTGTAGATTCGGAATCATAATAAAAGCTCTGAGACTCAGATTTTATGGAGAGAAAAGAAAGATCACACTCAAACAGTAATCATTAGGTTGTAGCAAAGACACTTCTTGAACACTTATTTTAGTTCCAGCTGCCAGCAAACAAGTGGCCCACTGAAAAGCAGGTTTCTCTGGAAGAGAATAAATTCAGCCTCACTGCCATGGCGTGTGTTAGCCCATCACGTTACGCTGAGACTCAGGGAAGAGAATCAGTCTCCTCCCCGCCCGCTGCGTCCTTCAGCAGGCAAATGCTGGATTCCAGGGGCGTTGACTTCCGTGGTTCCCAGCGGGGCTTGCTCACACAGATCACTGGGCCCCACCCTAACGCTTGCGGCATAGGGCAGTGTCTGAGTCAGGAAATCTGCGCTAGGGCCCACTTTGCATTTCCAACAAGTTCCTGGATGCTGCTGGTGCTGATACAGGTGGGCTGTGGGCCCCTAGCTGAGAAACCTGCTTTAGAGCAATAGCTTCACCATGAAAGACACTCACCACAAAGAAAGGGGAGGGGAGGGTTTGTGAAGAACTCGGAGGTTATTAGCATTCCCCATTCTCTCTCTCTCTCTCTCTCTCTCTCTCTCTCTCTCTCTCTCTCTCTCTCTCTCACACACACACACACACACACACACACACACTCTATTACTTGTGGAACAGATGACTCTGCTCGGTGCAGATCCAGCCCCTCCTCCAGAGTGCCTGAGGACCAAGAACCAAGGCTTCACTCTCCTCCCAAAGCAGGCACTTGGCTCCCTAAAGAAAAGTCTACAAAAAGGAGAATAAACCTGCCCAACAATGCAGTCACAGCATCTTGACCTCCGCAGGAGACCTGGGTGATCACTGAAGCTTGATTGCAATCTGTGGCCATTAACACAAGCTGGGCCTCAGGTGACCTCAGAAAGCCCTCTCTCTGGTGTTTGTCTAGTTTCTTAGCAACCTGAACATTAAGGAACAGAGGAGAAAAAGAAAGGTTCTAGCAGATGATCCCCTGCTGGCTGCCCCACCAGGTATTGGAAGGGGTTCTGCAGAAGTAGGAAAGTTTTAGGGCCTCCCTGGTGGCGCAGCGGTTGAGCGCTGCGCTATGGAGCTGTCGGCGGCAGCGACGCAAGTTCGACACCCGGCCAGGGAGATTCCCACATGGTGCAGCAGACCTCTCCTGCCTCACCTGCTGCTCCCCTCAGCAGTGTATTTCCGATGATCTGCCTGTTCTGCTCCCCACTCTGTCTCTGGTGAACTCTCTCACCGCCCCACACCTCTGGCCTGTACCCCAGCTTGTATGCATAAATAAATAAATCTTAAAAAAAAAAGAAGTAGAAGAGTTTTAGCTACCAGCATAAATGAGGTCTGTGATCCCAATCCCCAGGTTAACTACCCCAGTGCCTGTGGCAATTAAAGCCAGACAAAAGCGCAACTGCAAGTGAAACACATGACTCCAGCTGCCGGCAGAGACCTGCTTGGAGAGCAGTAGCTGAAAGAAAGCCAGTGCTTTAAAACTTAGAGTTTTGAGAAATCCATTTTGACATACCCTGTTATTGTGAAGGAACTTCGAGCTACCCAATGGCATGAAATGGACCAAAATGGCAAGAAGTGGTCCAGTGAGATTTCGAGTCCATTCGGTGACGTTGGAAGGTCTGATAACTGGACAGGAGAGTGTGGGATGTGTAGTCAGCCCTGCCTTGGAATCCCAGCTCAGCCATTGGTCAGCAGAGTGACCGTGGGTGTCTCACCTAGTTCCCACTTCCAAATCACCAGCAAATATTTTTGGCTCTGCCACCAAAAATATCCAAAATCTGTCCCCTTTGCTCATCTCCATTACCACCCACCACATGCAAACCGCCATCTCCTCGTGTATGGATTATTACCACTCCCTGCTCTCCGAACTCTCTGCTTCTGCATTGCCCTCAACCATGCACCCGCCACCTAATAGCCAGCATTCTCTAATTGGAATTGCGGTCGCATGTACTGTGAGAACCATCAGTGGATAAAGAACTCTGGTTTGGAGGCCTCCCTGGTGGCACAATGGGTTAAGTCTCAGCACTACAAAGCTTTCACAGCCACTGCAACATGAGTTCAATCCCTGGCCAGGGAGCTTCCCACATGGCACAGTAGACCTCTCCTGCTTTGCCTGCTGCTCCCCTGAGCAGTGTATTTCAGTAGATCTGCCCCCCCCCCCTGTCTCTGGTGAATCCTCTCACTGCCCCACCCCTCTGGCCTGCACCCCAGTTTTTGTATGCATAAATAAATAAGCAAATCTTTAAAAAAAAAAAAAAAAGAAGAACTTTGGTTTGGGTTTCCGGCCCAGAGGGAACCAGAAGGAAGGGAGGGGGTTTGTGAGGACTGATGATTATGAATGTCCAGCTCTTGTTACAGACAGGGCAGGTGATCAATAAAGGGTCATTATATTACCATTATGCTTCTGTGAGTGTTGACTGTCATCGTGCTAAAAGTAATCCATTGATGCTAGGCGAGCGATGGCGGCTCCATAAGTGGTACGATAAACATGAAATCAGTTCTAAGAATATTTGTGAGAGCAAAAGAAATGCCCCCCACCCTGTGATTTCCTTAAATTATTCTAACACCTCTGCTGCCCTTGGGCAGTATCTCTGGAATCACCTTCTCTTCATCGAAAAGAGCAGCAGAGCCCCTGGCAGGCGGAGCTCAAGACTGGCCGCCTTGAGGCCTGTCATAAAAGTTAAATTTGTTATTAGATATGGAGAATACGAAATTGCAGACACCTCTCAAAGCTCATTTTAAATTTCAAATTAGTTGAAAGTTAAAGTGCAAAGTTGGGAGAACGTTTCCAGCAGGCCGCAATAGTCTGTATTTTTCTGGTAGAAAGGGCTGCTGTCCAGGGGGCTGGGTGAGGAGAGGCGGCTGGCGGCCCAGACCCGGCCTTCCCATTAGCTACTTGTGTGACTTCGGAGCCCGGGTTTCTCCCCAGTCCAGCTGGGGTGGACATGACTTTCCCTTTTTCCAAAATTTGTATTTTAATTTCCCAAAATTGGATATATTTTGGTGGGGAAATAGGTTGCTGTTAACGGCGTTCCTGGTTAAGTGAGGTAGAGTGGGGGTTAAGGCTCCTCTATCCCAAGCTGGGGAAGGGACCCACTGCCTGCTGAAAGGACTTCCCTACTAGTTACCCTGGAAATCGGACGGGGGTTGGTGGTGTGGGGATTTGGGGCATGGGGCTGTGGGTGTGGAGTTGTGATGGCTGCAACTGGCTCCACATGAATGATCAACGGGGGCAAATTTAGGACAGAGACCAAACAGGTGAGCACCGCCTGCCACGGAGCCAGTGACCCAGAGTCCCCGATGACCTTAACCAGAATCTTTTGAGTGAGGGGGAGGGGACAAAGGCCTGACCAGAAGGGTCCATTCAATCAAGACTAGAGCCAGAGGAACTGAAGATGGTTAGACATACTTCGTAGGGATTTTGCTGTCAATTTAGAAAGTCATTGTTAGGCATTAAAAGATGAGAAACGGGGCCTCCCTGGTGGCGCAATGGTTAAGCGCTGTGCTGTGGAGCTGTCGGGCAGTGGTGACGCGAGTTCGATGCCCGGCAGGGGAGATTCCCACATGGCACAGCAGACCTCTCCTGCCTCGCCCGCTGCTTCCCTCAGCGGTGTACTTCAGTCAGTCTGCCTGCTCTGCTCCCCACTCTGTCTCTGGTGAACCTTCTTACCGCCCCACGCTTCTGCCTGTACCCCAGCTTTTGTGCATAAAAAAATCAATCTTTAAGAAAGATGAGAAATGGAAACACTTGGAACAGTGTATGTCACGTAAGGGCTGAAACCCGTTCGTTCATATTAGATTCTCTGCTTGTTCATCTGATCCTTACCTCATGTGTGGGAGGAGGGGAGGAGCCCAGAGGTCAAGCTTCATCGAAATTTGACATGAGAAAACCAAGGCAGATAAATATGGTGACTCACTTGAGTCACGTCTAGGTCATGGGGTTCATTCATTCATTCCACATGTAGATGTTGAGAGCCTGGCGTGTGCCAGGATGAACAGGTCACTTAAATTGAGCAAGGAGCCAGATCTGTTGGTGACAGATGCATACTCTTTCCAACATGTTATAGAAAAGATCTTAAAATGTTTGGACTGATTTTTGTTACTAAGTGTGTGAGCTGCAAACCATGAAGGCAACTCAATTTCCTGACTCAAGATGAGCTGCTGATCCAGCGAACAGACACGAGTATTTTATGCTCTTCATTTTTCACATGTCTAAATAGCATTTTCTATAGATCCCAAAAACTACCCTTCAGACTATGTTCCTGGGTGTCTCTGATGTGGAGTCTGCCTGCTCTTTCTCATGGACAATCACCATTGACAGCACCTTACTGTGCTTTGGGAGCTCTAGAAACCCATCAAAATTTGGCCTTTTGGCAGACACTCCAGAGAAAGAGGTTAATTAGTTAATTCCTGGGTTTGTGAGACATGAGAAAAGCTATCCTTTGGGAATGAGGCTGAAATTTTTAGTTCTCACCCATTCATCACTCTCAAAAAGCAAAGTTTAATCAATTGCTTAGAACTGAAAAGGTTGAATATCCGCCTGTAATCCATCTCTTTGAATGTTATTACCAATGTTCCCTTTCTTTGCTTCTTTAGTAATCCAATTTCTTTGATGAAGGAAATTAAATGTGGGATGGGAAAGAGACACACCAACTAATCCTCCTGCCTATTCCCACTGTCACTGCAACGCTGACTTGCTGTCTGTCGGCAGACAGGCCCTTAAACGGTTTCAAAGGCGATCCTGACTGACTGCACGGAAGGAGCTATGTAGCCTCTCTTGGGACCTTTCTCCACCGGGCCCCCTTTGTCACCTGGAAGGGAACAGTCAGAGATGAGGATGGTGTGCCTGGCTACTGGAAAAGCCGAGATTCCAGCCCCAAGGCCCTGTGTTCCAGAACTTTCTCTGCCAAACCATCACCCAGTGGCTATACACATTAACAGTAGACTCCAAGTCCCAGAGCTCACACCTACTATTGGTTTGGCTTTTGGGCCTGGCTCTGACTTAAAACCCAACTCAACGGGTTCTACAGATTCAATAAGATACTGTGTGGCCTGTAACCCTTAGCACAGTTCCGACACTCAGTGAGTCAGTGTAGTCATTATTCACAACTGTTATTGCATTTCCACACATGAGAACCATGTGGAAGGTGAACTAATACAACTAGTTTAAACATATATCATTGGTTAAACATACATCACCTCAACTTCACTCTTACCCACTAGAGATGGTGTCCTTGTACCCAGATATTTCTGTGGGGGGTCCTCTGTCACCTCTCATCACCTCTCAACTGTCTTACAAGGGCAGCTCCAGGGCTGCAGTCTTGCAGTCTCCAACTCATTGAAGCCGTCTGCCCCCTGCCCTTCTCCACTTGCTCACCTTGGTGTGAGGGTCTCATGCTGGAGGAAGTCTACTGCCTTGCTACAATCGCTGTCATTCCTCAGACTCCCATCCTGTCACATTCCTCCAGACTGGTCTACTTAGATCCCAGGGCCCAGGAGAACCAGGTGTTGTGTTTCTTAGTCTCTACCATAGCTCCTTACATCTCTGCCTGGCACGTTGCAATCACCCTTCGGGTAGCCATTTCCTTCTCCCCTAAATTACAATCCCTGTCCCCCTTCAGCTGCTCTACTCTAGGACTGAGCTATAGCCCCCCCAAATTCAGATGTGGAAACTCTAGCCCCAGTACCTCAAAATGTGAGTATACTTAGAGAGAGGGTGTTTAAAGTGAAAACGAAGTTAAAACGAAGCCATTCGGATGAGCCCTAATGCAATCTGACAGTGGCATGTAAGAAGAGGAAATGTGGACACATGGAGAAGACCTGGAAAGTGCTGAGAAAAGACATACGAGGAGGATGGCCACCTTCAAGTTAAGCAGAGGCCTCAAGAGAAATCCACCCTACAGACATCCTGATCTCGGACTATGGCCACTAGGACTGGGAGGAAACATACTTCCCTTGTTTAAGGGAGCCCCCCCGCCCCCCGCTCTTCAGAACTGATATGGCAGCCCGAGCAGACTAACACAGGAGATTGGTCTTTCCCACCCCATAGGCACTTCTATGGCATCAACTCATGAGTGAGAGTGGCCTTGCTGACTCATTTCTGCAGTGACTTTTGGAGATTCTGTCTCCAGCCAGTTATATTTAAAGTGTCACTCCACAGTGGTAGGGAAGGAAGAGCCACAGCACTTGAGAGCATACTTCTGGTCTATCCCTCTTCCTACAGCGACATTATGGTCCCAAAGGTGACGCTGGTGCCAACAGTTCCTTCTGTTCACATTCTACTTTCCCAGAGCAGCATTCTTCTACACACTCATTTCTAGTCACCACTGGAGTGCTCTGCTCCTGAGGATGACTAAGTCACTCGCCAAAGGCATTCAGTTTCCAGTCCCAGTTCCTACGCTTAGCAGAATGCTTCACCTCAGAGGCCCTGGGGTGCTGGAGGGGGTGCTTCACAATGTAGCTATAAGCTTCAAATCCAAACCATATTATAAGCTCTTGATAGTCCAGAGCCCTCCAAATACCACATATTGCTTTGAACAACCTAAGGAGGAAGGAACAATTGCACAGACTACAGAGTAGCAAACTCTAGGGTTGAGCAGAGCACAACCTGCACAGCAGTACAAAACATCTCTGAAAGAATCCACGTGTCCCTCCTCACCTCACGCTGGGATAAAATGCCCTTTAGCAATGTTACTGCTTTGCTAACATCTCTAACTGAATTCTTTTCCCCCCAAAGTGGAAAACAGCAAGCCACCAACGAAAGACAATTATCAGATAAAGGAGTCTTGGATCATACCAGATCCACTCTGACACTGGGAATTACCCAGTAATGATAAAATGACTCGATTTACACAGTCAGATCTGAGAAGGGAAGAGCTTTGTGCCAGGTAAGGTTCTGAGGGTGCACCTCAGCCCACGTTTCAGCATCACCATGTAATCACTTAACCCTTTCATTTCTCACCGTTAATAATGACTTTGTCCTCGTCTGATTGCTACTTTCATTAGGAACCACTAAGAGCTTACCCTGGGGTCCGCTTTAACGGAATGTGTCCTCACAGGGAAGAGTCCGTCTCCATGCTGCCTCTTCACTGGTCCCATCGGTCAGGGACAGCAGGTTCTGGACTCCAGGAAATCACAACTGCTAGACACACGGCCTCCCCATCACCATCTGTAATGGCTTCTCCTTTCCCCATCGCTGCTTCTCTCTCATCAGTATCTAACAGTCAAACGCAGTCGTTTCTGATTGCTGCAGAGGTGTGTCCCTGACTCTCAATGAAAATTCCTTGAGCTTCCTGGGCTGGAGGGGCAGAGGGCGGAGTCTCATTCATGGTTATATCCCCCCAGCCCCAGCCCAGGACGCACATTCACCAAATCTTAGCCAACTGTGTGGAGTTTCTCTGGGTCCTCTGCGCAGGCCTTGCTACCGTGGGGTCTGCTGCCTCGACTCTTTCTCATGACTCCTGTGCTCACCTAGAGTATCTGGGCTCCGAAAAATAAAAAGCACAAAGACAAAGGAACAGCATCCACACTACGGGAACTAATTCCCGAATTAAAGCAGGTTCCTTGGGAAGGTTTCCCACCTGCATATAATAATCTCATTTTAATTAACACAGCCCACTAGGGGCGCGGGAGTTTGAAGGCAGTGGGGGTCTCTCCAGAGACCATGTGTGAGCAGTCACTAACGTCACTAGGATTCCGACTTCTGTATCTGTCTGCGCCTCTGCCTCGCTCTGTTCTGAGCCGACCATCCTCCAGAGAAGGGAACTGCTGCAGAAGAGAATGGACTTTAGGTTCCCACAGGAATGGGTCGGAATCCCACCTCCATGTCTGAGGAATTAGAACCTTCCTTGCAGGATTTCTGTCCTAACTAAAAAAGGTAAGTGTGCACAGCTGGTGCTGGAGACAGAAATGGCTTGTTTTGATTCAGGTCATTGTGAACCTTGGCACACCTGGCTGTGCCGGCTGCCTCCGCCCAGGATGAATAGCCATCTCCCGACTGCCTTGCAGTCCAGTCGAATAGATACTTCTTCCAAGAAGCTGTCCCTGACTTCCCAGTCAAATAAGACATTACACATGGAAATATGACCCCGTCTTCTTCTACTAGGTGATTCCTGGTTGCCTGGGCAAAAAGGCTAATCTCTTTAGTGAGAACAAGGCTCTTCATGATTTACTCTTTGTCCCCAATCCTTTACCAAACTCCATCCTCATTTCACATTCCAACCTTATGCATCCATAGTGATTTGTCAATACAGCCAACTCCCTCACACGTCCGGACTGCTGGGAGCTGCACCAATGAAACGAGGCAGCTCAATGACTTTACACTCAAGATTTCTGGGACACGAGGCATGCAAAACTCGGCCAGGTTGTAAAAAGGCACTTTGAAAGGTCCTTTCCTTGAGTATGTCAAGACTCTGAGGAACTTTGCCTCTGCATCTTGCAAATAGAGCACCCCCTCCTGTTCCTGCAGTCCTCCGGAAGTCCACGGAAGACTTGCGCGTGGTTCCTGCTCCCCAAGTAAACCTGTCCTATCTGCCTGCCCATCAGCTGCCTGGGGGTGAGGGGTAAGGCAACCCTCCCACTAGTGAACCAGAAACCTAGGGCTTTGCTGTTGCTCTGTGCAGGAGGGGGCAAGAGTGCAGCTCCGGGCAGAATGGGACCTGGCCCTTGTAATTTACCAGCTAAGTGACTCTGTCATGTCTCTGAACCCCCCTTTCTCTGGAGCGGAGAGCAGTAATAACTCCCATAAAGGTTTTGGGGAGAAGTCCTAGCCTAGAGCAGGCGCTCCACATGTGTTGACTAGTAGAGTTTCTGGAAGTTGCAAGCGATGGCTCCACTGAAATACCTCTGGGCCATACAGAGCATTTGGTCTGGGTACCTTGCATATATCCGCATTCAGTGGTGAAACATAAAGGCCCTGTCCTCCACGGTCACCAGGTCACCATCCCCTCCAGAGAGGTCCCTTGGAGCTTACTCGACAGAGCCTAGTGAGACCCTTCCCTGGGGAGGGGCGTGTCTGCACTCCCGGGAAAAAGGGCAGGGATTCAGACTCCAGCTTGGCTCCCCAGGACCTGCTGTGTGACGTGTGGAAAGGCCCAAGAACAGGGAGGCAGAGGACCTGGTTCTAGTTCCAGCTGAGCGGTGTCATCTTGGCTAAGTCACCAGCCTCTCTGAGCTTCAGATTCCTCATCTGTAATACAGGGGTGTGAATCCCACAAATCAGGTGATGAGGAGGAAAGTGCTTTCTAAACTGTAAAGTATGAGTTCAGGTCTGAAAGTTTCTCAGATTTACCTCTTTTTTCTCTTGGCCTATTTAATGATAGGTTAAGAGTCTCTTATCTACAAGTCCAAAAGGTAAAAGCATCTGAAAAACAGTATTTTTTGGTAACTCGTTTGGCTGCAATCTTTGACCTGAATTGATGTGAGTCTAGTTGTAGACTTTTATTTGTCCTACTTATAAATATTCATCGCTGCAAAAATAATAATGTGCTGGATTTGAGAGTGCTGTTCCAGTTATCTCTGGAGTTGTCAAGTAACGCATGAGACAGTCTGAATTCTGAAACACGTCTGGCCCCAAGACTTTTGCTGGGATTTACGTGGCAGGGGTCAATTCTGAGAGTCACCTGTGCAGGGTTCACTTCCATGGCTTTTTGTCATATTCTTCTTATTTGCTTCACATACATTTAATTGACTCACTTTTAACTTCCTTCTTTCAAAGGAGTCACTTTAAAACACACGGTAAAATAAATTCCTATTATCCATTAAAAATGTTCGTGATACCCCAAATCAGGCTGCTTATCTCAGCAAGAGCCCCCACAGCTGAGGCAACAGCAGTGTCAAACCAGCACGTTAACTCTTCAGTAGCCAGAACCCAGGGAACAAGGGCAGCCTGCTGAAGGGCTTGTCAATGGTGATTCCTTGAAAAAGTGAAAATGGAAATACCGTACAATCCAGCAATACCACTGCGAGGCATTTACCCAGAGTGTTAAAACGCTGACAGAAAAAGATTTCTGTGTTCCTATGTCCAGTATTATCCACAATTGCCGAGGCCTGAAACCCACCTAGGGGCCCAATGACAGAATGGACAAAGACATTATGGAACACATATCAAGAGGAAAGCTACTCCGTTGTTAAAAAAGACAAAATAGTGCCTTTTGAGACCAAATGGGTAGACCTTAAAGTGATGAGGCTCAGTGAAATAAGTCAGAAAGTGAAAGACAGATACCAGATGGTTTCACCCATTTGTGAAATATAAATAACCAAGGAAAACAAACTGGCAAGCACAGCAAAGATAATTCTGAGACGCTGAGAAAAATATACTGGTTACAGAAGGAAAGGAGGGAGGAGGAGGAGTGGGGGAAGGCATCTGACTGGGTGCTGGCCCCGGGGCTTGGTGGAGGGTGAAGGCTGTATGCCCAACATAATGTGAATGACTGAAAATTAATCAAAAAATAAAAAAAAAAAAGGGCCTCCCCGGTGGCGCAGCGGTTAAGCGCTGCGCTGTGGAGCTGTCGGCAGCAGCGACGAGTTCGACGCCCGGCCGGGGGGGGAATCCCATATGGTGCGGCAGACCTCTCCTGCCTCGCCCGCTGCTCCCCTCAGCAGTGTATTTCTGATCTGCCTGTTCTGCTCCCCACTCTGTCTCTGGTGGACCCTCTCGCCGCCCCACGCCTCTGGCCTGTACCCCAGCTTGTATGTATAAATAAAAAAATAAAAAAATAAAAAATAAAAAAAAAGGGGATTCTCCATTATCACACATATTCACCAGTTCAGTTCCACCAGGTGCTGGTGCCCCTCTGCTGTGGGCTGCAACCGCCATCGCATTAGCTGTGCTGTTGTGTGGAAAACCCCAAGAGGGCCAGCAGAGAGAGGAGATGCATCTCAACCTTAACAGCTGACAGTGCGCTGTTCTTTCAGGAACATTCCTCCTCACCAGCAGCACAGGCAGGATTAGTATATTTTAGGATAAAAAAACCAGGCCCACCTGGGTGGGAAGCTTTGCCTGAGGTCTCACAAGTCAGAGGCACAGCAGAATAAATTCAGGTGCCCGCTGCTGGCCAAAGGCTTTATCAGCCACATGGTTGTAGAGTCTCAGCCACAGTTTAGGGACTTCAAGTCAGTCCAGCTGCTCGAGGCTCACTTAGGCACTTTCTGCCTCTGGTTGATCTGTTAATAATCACCGAAGTTGCAGCTGCCTGCTCTCAGCCTCATACCCCTCGGGGCTTGCTCTGACAACTGGCCATTTCTGCCTTAACAGGCTGTGCAGAGGCTGGGCGGGTGTGAGGAAGCTCTCAGGGGTTTGGCAAATCCTCAGAATGACGGAGAGAGAATTCTTTAATAGAATTCTTTAATTCTTTAATAGTTTCGGCATTTCCAGGAAGTTCAAGGAATAGCCATTTGTGGCAACAGGGCAGAGCCCAGATGTTCTCTTCCAAGGCCACATGTAACAGCGCAATTTAGCTTTCGGGTAGATTTTTTTTTTTTTATTAGGGCTTTGGCAATGGGCATGGTGTGAGAACGTACATTTGTAGAGGACTGAACCCACCACCCCTAAAACAAACACAATGCTGTAAACCAACTTTACCTCAATAAACATAATTGGGAGAAATAATAAACTTCAGAAAAAAAGAAAACATGACTTCTGAAGGGATCAAGAATTTTCAATTATCTAAACAAAAGTAAACCAGAGTACACATACTCTTTATTTTTGCAGAATTAATCACTCATGTTTCCAGCTTTCCTTTTCTCCTGAGTAAGGTCATGAAATTATCTGTTGAGTTTGAGTTTTGTTAATTTGCTTGCTTTCCTTTTTGTTTCTAACTTAATTATTTATTGGGAAGGAAACTGGGCCCTGGGGTTCTCTCACTGGGCAGCGTGTGGTTGGGGCTGTTTCCGGGCCCCCTGGCATGGCAGTCATGGTATAATGTAGCAGCTCAGCAGGACGGCTGTGGTTGCTACCGTCTGTTTGAGTGATCCAGACCTTGGCACTAGCCTCTGTGAATGCAGCTAATGGGCAACTCTTGCCTTCCATGGCAATGGATTTATTACTTAAACAGGATCACTAAGGGAGCATCTTGAAGCTGACAGATAAGCTCATCACTATTCAGTTTTCAAATGCATGAACCGTTCTAGCTTTGAAGTGCTATTCACAGGGTGCCTTGGGGAAAAAAATCAACCAGCACAGCTTTAAACATAGCCAGTTCTTGACTATCAGTGGAAAAGGAAGTCTTGGAGAATGGGAATAAATAGCCTCAGGAAATAATTATTAGTCTGTGCCTTAGACTTTCAGGACTAGTCTTTTTACCCACATATGCCTACTGGTTAGAGTCACCGAGCTACCTTCCCTGCCTTCTCATTTTTTCAGGTCCATTCCAACCTAGTATCTTTCATCTATGCCATTTCCATTGCATCTGCATGCTACCGATTTAAATACCTATTCTTTTTCCTTCAACTTCAGTGTAATTTTGAAAAATAAGCTCTCGACAGTGGAAAGAGATAGGCTATTTTTATTTAAAGCAAAATCCATCACAGAATCCACTATCTGGGGATAAGAAAGACTTGAAAACAAGGCACTAAACTATTCCCATAGCAACAAAGGAAGCCGGCATTTCTGTATGACCCAACAGATGTTCATGGAACTACCAACTCCTAAGAAAAGGGTTTTAAAGCAGAGCACAGGATTTAGAGGCCCAGAACCTGGGTATTAGAGAACCACCTCTTTTATTCATTCTATGTTAACACTGAAGTTCTCGGAACTAGCTATGGAAAGGTGTAAGGAATACCTATATCTTCAAAGTTGTTGTGATGGTCAAATGAGACCATTGGAATGAAATCTCTGTTAACTAGAGAACTTGAGACAAGTCATTGTCACTCTCTTTGAGCAGAGAATGCTGAGGTGTAGCAGCGACGGCAAGCACAGATATATGCACACGTGTGCACACATGCACACACGTAATGCACATGCAAACAGAAACAGGACGTCTGGAACATGTGTGGGAAGAGAGAAATGCAGAAACAAGAGCCATAGTGTGTTACCTCTGCGTCCCATACAGTATCTAACATGTCCCAATTTCAGACGCTGGAAGAGAAGTCTCAAATTGGGGGGCTGCGGGACTTTCAAGCTGCATGTTGTGCCCCATTGATGTGATCGTGTGATGTGATCGAGGGCTGGGGCCAAATCTTCTGGTCCCAGCAACAGGATGTGGCTAAACCTTGGCGTCATCCTCATGTCATCACCGCACCTCTCATCAGCCGGAAAAGTGAAGCGGCTGTGGTCGAACCAGGGGTCACAGCTGGGTATTATGGTAGCACCTCAGTAGGTAGCCGGGTCTGCCATTGCAGCTTTCTTGGCTGGGGAACAGCAGCCCAGCTAAATGTCCACTTCAGATTGTGCCCAAAACTGGTTGATTATCTGAAAAGCTCCACTGTGGCTTGTTTCTCTCGTGTTTTTCAGAGGCTACCCTGGATCAGTCTCAAATAGTCAGTCTTTCTTTTTTGGTGGGAGTAATAAAGATTACTCTTTTTTCCATTTGAGTTCTGAATGTTTTGAGAAATAAGCCAGACAATGAAGATAAAAAAAAAATACCTATTGCTGAAAACGCCAAGAGGGCAATATGGTTCGATAGACTCCCGCACCCCAGAATTCTGCCTTCAGGAATTAGGCCGGCTATCAAGTCACAAGCATAAAGAAGGGGCCTTTCTCCCAGAGGCAAAATTGTTTTGTTTTTTTTAAGATTTATTTATTTATACATACAAGCTGGGGTACAGGCCAGAGGCGTGGGGTGGCGAGAGGGTTCACCAGAGAGAGAGTGGGCAGCAGAACAGGCAGATCAGAAATACACTGCCGAGGGGAGTAGTGGGCGAGGCAGGAGAGGTCTGCTGCGCCATGTGGGATTCTCCCTGGCTGGGGGTCGAACTCACATCGTAAGCTGCTGACAGCTCCACAGTGCAGCACTCAACCGCTGTGCCACCAGGGAGGCCCCAAAATTGTTTTCTAATAAAATTGTCAAGTGGCCAATTTCTCTGTAAAGAGCAAATCCCAAAGGGGAACCCAGTAGGTGACCAATTCCTTCCAATCAATCACTAAAAACAAAATGTTAACTACATACAACCCAGGGAGTCAGGTTAATGGTTAAAAGAGGCTAAAACTGTTAAAATGATAGCTTGTGAAGAAATAATGCTGCGAGATTAAGCATCTCCTCCTGAGCAATTCTGAGAGACCCAGTGGACTGTAGTCAGTTAAGCTTCACGTGAGAAAGGAGACCTGTTTGAAGTCCCCCCATTAAATGCAAGATGTTTAGTACTTGCCACACCAACGGATGTTTAGTACTATTACAATTAATATGACAGCTATCCCAATGAGAAAGCCATTTGCCATGCAATGTCCCATTCAATCTTAAAACAAATGTTGGATAATAATGTCTGGATTGGATTTTGTAGATGAGAAAAATGAGTTGCCTAGGATCAAATACCTAATAAGCCAAAGATCTGTCTTGGATTTAAATACTATTTCAGTGAAACTCTAAGAGTTACAAAGACCATATCAGCTTTATACAACATGTAAGAAAAATATCGGGAGGCTTCAAATCACTAACTTGGGTGCAGTTACTGTAGAGGTAATACTGGCACAAATAACTTCAAAACCATGGGATTGATCTGGGTTACCCTTTGACTGGGTTATCCTTTAACATTCATTAAAGGTGTGTCTGATAAATTGAGATGACGATACTTAAAAGAATATCACACTACAAGTGGGATATTTTCACTTTCTCATTATCCTTCAGTTAGAAAATATTCAACAGGTAACTTTTTTTCTACCAGACAGAAGACAAGAAAAAGAGTCCTAAAAACTATCTTCTCTACAACCCTTCTGAATGCCGAGCATTTCTCCAGGTATTCTACACATACAATCTCAGTCCTCACAAACCCTTATAGGGAAGATATTAGTGTCTCCATTTTACAAATGGGGGCACTCAGAGTTGAGACTTAGTCCTCACATGTAAGTTTCCACAGCTAGGAGGAGAGGGTTGGCTAGATCTATTGGATTCCAAATGACAATACTACTGTCTGCATGGTCTCATGAAAGCAAAGGACTTCAGCGACGGAAGCAATCTTCCGTATGGCCGCATGCCAGTTAGCCCAGCATAGCCACTGCCCTCAGGCTCAGAGGTGATGGCTTAAAATGAGCATTAAAAATAGGGGAATGATTTATATCTATCCATGTATTTTTTAACGAGTTTACAACTCTCTTAGCAAACCTTCATACCTTCAAAATACTGATGTTAACTTAAAAATTTATATAGGTCAAGGGATAACTCACAGACAGTGTCGAGGTAAATACCAAAGACACAATAGTCATTAGATGCATGTGACCTTTGCCTGAGAGTTGAGGCCTCCGTGTGAAACAACGTGCTAAAGGCATCCACAGGTTCTGTTAATATAGACATCTTTCATTTCTATTGTTCCTAAATTGGAATGACTCGGTGTTTTTTATGTAAAAGGTTACTTAGATCAAGCCTTGCTGAGAGTAGATTAACTTATAGGAGTAGTGTCAAAATGGCTTTATTGCCCAATATGTTGAATTACATAAAAAAAAAAAGAAAAACCCATAAAGTGATGCATCACAAGAACTTAACAGCCACACTGTGAACCAGGTGGGTCACTCACTTAGAATCACAGAATTCTGGGGCCTGCGGCATACCCAAGGCTTGTTTATCTGACACCGTAAGGGCCTCAAGAGAAGGAATGGGCCCTCGTGCTTTTGGATTCCATCTCGCTATGGGGGAACTCATAATCTGACTTATTACCAAACAGTAATAAGTAGTATAAATTTTTTTTTCCTGAGTTGCCTTTTGAATTTCTAAATTTTATAGAGGCAAAATAAAAGATTGGATCTTAAATTAGTCAAGCTATTTATTAGCTGTTGAGTGGGAAGGACACTGCAGTAAGATATAATTATAAAACCTGTAAGTAGTCGCGATCCAGCCCAGTTTTCAGCCTGTTTATAAAATATGCCAAATATCAGATGGCATCAAAGGGTAATGTGCTAATTGCACATACGCAAAACACTGGCTACAATTTCTAGGAAAGACTGAAGAATTTGGACTAAGCTTTTGGCAGGGCTGCTCTACAACATACTTTTTTGCTCGAAATCTAACTGCTTAAAAATAGAAAGGACTTGAAATAAACGAGGAAAGGCTATTTTAAGCACCTGAAGCATTGTTCTTTGAAAATCTTTCATTTTTTCCCCAGAAAATATAAATACCACAAGTGTGGCACCAGCCACCAGAATGTTGACTCTGTAAATTAAAATCCCTCCATTATCCAACCCACTCTTCAGTTGCCTATTGTAATGACATCCTATAAAATGTAAAGGGAAAAAAGCCTCGAATTTGTAATCAGGAGTTGTATTTAAAAAAAGGTATAGCAACTTAAACAGCTATGCAACTCTTCTCATCTATAAGATTCCCCTTACCTATTTTGCTATAAAATGCTATTAATTTGACATTCTAATGATTCATCAATAGTTGCAATTTCCTTTTGCCTACTCTGAAGATTATGATTTTAAATGCTTTGGAATAAACACCAACTCTCTAGAAACCAGCATCCTTTGCAGATAGATGGCTTAGGTATGCTCTCAATTCCTTCAGGTTTTTCCTGACCACCCTGTGTAAAAATTTGCTTCTCTGCACTCTCTTCCCTCACCAGCACCCCCACAGATAAGCTTTCTGGGAATGGGGATGTTCTAGCTGTTTACACAGAGCCTCAAATAGTTCCCAGCACAGAGTATGTGACCCAAAACACAGGATTTCTTACATGAACCTTGAGACTATAAATACCATTCCTGCAGATGACAGATGAGGAAATAACTCCACCAATCTGGAAGTAAAATGCATCTAAGCAGACGAACAGATGCGGCCAACTGCACATGACCAACAACCCTGCTACAGCCGAGCTGCCCGCGTAGGCCGAGCGCTCGTACAACGCTGGACTCCAGTCCACTTACTAGTAGTGGCATCACGGGCAAAGAATCTCTCCATGTCCCAACTTACCCAATATAGGGATATATTACCCAATAATAGGGATAATAGTAGCACCAACTTAATGCTATTAAAGTGATTAAATTTGATAATGTGTGTAAAATATTACAGTACAAAACAACAAATAAGTGCTTAACCAAATGAACCAACATTATATTTAATGAACCATCGTCATTATAACCATCGTCGTCTCTCTCAAGCACCATCATTTATCTTATAATATTTCCAAAATAATTTATGGGAAAACTGGCTATCTAGTTTCTAAGTCCATGCAGGCAAGTAGCAGCAAATGAGAGAGATGAAGCAGTTGCCAGATGTCAGAGCAGATAAAGGAGGGGGGAGGAAAAGAGAAACTATAAAAACTATATTCCTGAAGGACTGCACTGCAGCATAATAAGGTTCATGAAGATGGTGTTTTGCCATGAAGAAAAAAATCACATAATCTTTAATATGCTCTTTTAAGATGGCAATAAAATAAAATTCTAAAATTAGAAGTTTCTTCAAAATGGTTTACACAAACTTTTGGTGTAAAAGATAAATTTACACTACCCTCAAAACTGACCTTCTGGTGACAAGGGCTAAGGAGGCATTATTAAGGCTTGGATGGTTCTGCTGTAGCTAGCAATCAGTATGATTTATGCCGATCTCTCTACCCGAAGTTTTTGGACAACCTATTAAAGATCAAATTATCTCAATATGGGACCACTCTTCTCTCACAATCTGTAATGATGTATCTCAAGTGCGAATTTCAAGTAGGTAGTAAAATGGTTCCACTTTACTGTCTCAGTGACACTGCAACCACCCTGTAACAAATCTGCTTTTATTAATCCTGTGTTCTTATTAACAGAATAACCAGGGCCTTCTGAGTTTAGGGAGAAATCAAATTTCAAAATCAAAACCACATTCCAAATTTCATAAAAGATTTTTCTTGTTCAATTCTTTTGTAAAAACATTGGTCACCATTTAACATACAGTGGCAACAAAATGCACCCAATATACATGCATCAACAACTCCATAAATCATACTACATGGATACAGCAGACTGCAAACAAATAGTACTGACATAGTTCATGTTGCAGTTAACCATAGTTACAGTACTCCCAATTAAGATGTGGCTAACATGAGAAATAGGAATTCCAGTTTCAATCTGAAATAAGGGTCTGTATGACAAGTAACATGAAAACAATAATTACATGAAGTCATTATGTTAAAGGGAACCATTTTTCAAAAATCACTTTGTGCTAAGGCACCATACTCATGTAGAATAAGATCTTGAAAAAATGTGTACCTTAGGTTAAGGACAAAAGGTTTCCTTTTTTTTCAATTACCTGAAAAATTCAAATTTTTATTGTGTCCATAAAATAAAATGTTTCAATGTGGATTACATATTCCATGTTCTGAAATTAAATAATTCAGCAGACATTCTAAACTCAAAGATTTTTGAGGACTGGACTGCCTTCAAGAGCAAAAAAAAAAAAAAAGAAAAACCATAACCAAAACCCCTTCTTAACTTACAGGCAAGGGTTCTGAGTACAGGATTTGACTAGTAAGAAGAAAATTTAAGCACCACAATAAGACACTTTTTTTTTTTTTTTAGAAAACAGAAAGGACTGGCAATATATGTTAGGACAAAAGCACTTAAACATTTACCAAAAACAAGTTTTGTAGTAAACAATCTAATCCTATCACCTGAAATGATAAAAAAAGGATTTTTGGTGTGTGTCGTATTTTGTGGAAGATACAAACCAAATTCCATTTAAGATGTCATGTTCAATGATTCTAATTTGATCAAATGAGACTCTTATTATTTGTATAAGAATATTATTTATCATCCCTTTTCCCCCTCTCAAGTATCTATGATTAAAGTACAACACTAAATTATTTTGAAGTGCATAGAATTCATCTAAATTGCCTTGTGGGAAAAAAAATCACCTCCTCTGAAAATAAGAACTCAAAGTAAGTATGTGTAAATAAAACTTTAAAATAAGGTACCTGTAAATAGAGCCATCTTGTAAGTTTTCCTTCTTTTGCTTCTATTTAGCAACATGAACGACTTCAATGCCAAAATAGTAATTTTAACTTTACTTTTTCTCCTCCACAATATGCTTATTCTTCAAAGAGTAAATTTTTAGCATGTGTAAAGACCACATTCTAAGAAAACTTTAGGTTCCCTCAAATGCAAATTTAAAACTCACACTAAAAATGAGTAACTTCAACTGAGAATATGATTTAAATACCACAAAAGAAGAGAAGACCAAAAAAAGTTCTCCTTGTATAACTTTTGACTACTAGACTATACATAGCAAAAAAGCAACGTATAAAAATACTTAGTTTTTACTTTGAAAGAACTTTTCCGGAAATGAAATGCACTAAACAAAATGCAGTGAATCAGGATTATGGGAAATATTCAGACTGATCCAATGCAGATGAGAGGAAAAAAAATTCTTCCCAAACAACATAATAATTTTTATCATTCATCTTACAAACATCATTTAAATGTTACCACTTCAAAAGCCTTAGTTCACCCTCCAAAAAAACCCCTAAAATAATCATTTTCTTCCTCCAGGAGTCAGAAACCACCATGTAAATATTCAAAATCAAGAAATTAAAGGTAAAAAAACTCAACTTGAAATAATACACTTGTTAAAGATAGGGTTTTATGTAGAAGGGAGAACACATAAGTGCTCATTCTGCTTACTCTCTGGCTCTTAAGACAGTGCTATGTCAGAAAATTAAAATGAGTAATAGATACTTAAAAAATACACCAAGTCTGCACCCACTTTAAATAAGGTGAGTTAAAAATGACTAAAATAATATAATTGTGAATATTTCTTGTGAAATAGTACAAAAGTGATGTTGCCAAAAGAGAAAAAAAATCTATAACTGATATTAAACAGTTTAAGTAATTTGGGGAAAAAATGTTAAGTTTTAATTCTAACTACAGGGAACAACAGAAAATGCTTTCATGCATGTACACATGTTAAGTAACAAATAAGCAAACCCCAGGTCAGTACAGTACATCAATGACTGATTCTTAAATAATATCTTGATATATATAAAGACGGCAAAATGTTGACTGCCATTGATGAAAAAGCATCTCAGCAATTTACACAAAATGATACTAAACAGTTTTTTTAAAAAGATGTCCTAAGAAAACCAAGCTACAATAAGTTAGTGTTTTCCATAATACATGCTGAATTATTTGATCCCATATCTATACACAGTTACTGTCTTAATTCCTAAATGTTGCGACAGCATATTTAGTAATTGAGGTACATTAGTTTACATCTTTTTATAGATATCCTAAGAGGGTTAATTTGTCTTTTCCAGTTTTTCATCATCTTCACCTCCAAGGAAAAGCAAAGGAAACATTCCTAGAATGCAGCCAATAGTCACCCCACCAGCTTTGCCCTAAAACAAAAGACAACATTTTTTAAAAGTTATTTTAGCCTTGAAAGAATCTTTGCTCATTTATCTATGATAAACACAGTGCACTATTAAAGTCAACTCCTGACTGCAGGTCTTTGGACACACACATATGTATCTACATAATTTTCTGCACAGCAATGTTCAGGTTTCATCAGGGAGAGACTGAGAAGCTGCTTTTCTAACATCCTAGGTAATGCTGACCCTGACGGTCCTGGCATCCCACTTTAAGAACCACTGTCCTACATGCAAATCTCCCCTCCACCCATGATTTTCCTCATCACCCACCTTGCTGGTGGGGCCTGCAGTGACTGGTCCTCTTATTTAAAACCATTTCCGATCTAACACTCCCAAGTTATTTTACCCTGCTATGATGTTGTTGTTGTTTTTATTCCCACAATAATTATGACCTCTAAAATACTAAATATTTTATTTGTCAGGTTTTTTTTTTTTAATGTCTGTCCATCCCCTTTCCCCACCAGGATATAAGCTTTACCAAACAATGCATTAAAATCGCCTACACTGTTTTCTATGAGTACTTAGTATTATTCATTTACCCACCATCTCAAATTCACACTCTTCTAACCCTTGACCTGCAACCAAATGCCTACTAGGTGTTACCATCTGAATTTCCTACTGGTACCTCAAATTCAACACATCCAAAGCAGAACTCATTACCTTCTACACTTGTTGTTCTTCCTGCTCTTCTTAATTTAATTGATGGCATCATGACCCACCCAGTTCCCCCCTATTTAAAGCTCTTCACTAGCACCCCATCACTGAGGTGTGAGGTTCAAACTCCTCAGCAATTTATGCAATGCCTTTCCCGACGCATTCTCTAAAACATTCTACTACTGCTTCTAAACACAACTAGTATACATTATATTCCAGCAATGCCTAATTTCTTGTATTTTTCTACCCTGTTTTTATGCCTTTCTACTAGTTAGTGAATATACTTAGAATTCTCTTGTTCACTTAGTAAATGTCTCGTCAACAATTCAAAAATCACCTTAGACTCAGTAATGGTCAAAGAAATTTCTCCACAAAAAGAAATTTCTCCCCACCAAGTGTTTATTCTCTTATTTGTGCTATTGCTATATCTAGTGTATAATTTTATTACTGTATTTCACAATAAATTATAACTTGGTTTACATGTCTGATTTCACACCTAAACAATGCTCAAAGATAACTATAGTTTATCATTTATTATATGTCCTTCAGTCTCTTAACATTAAACGAATCATATAAAAAATCATATAAAGAGTTAAAATCAAGTACAACTATAGCAAGTAAAAGACGTACTGTTCTTCTGAGAACTGCTTCATTCAAGCTAAACTGCTCTGGCTATCTGAATTCGAATACCATAAACCACAGAAAGCACTTACCAGATGTGTACTAACACGTGTTTGCCACATGTCAACTTGCTTTGGTGTGAGATCAGGAATCGACAGGCCTAACCTAGAAGCCAAAGCTTCAACATAGCCAGCAAGTCTTTAAAAAAAAAAAAAAAAAAAAAAACAGGAAAATAAAATACAAGTTTTAAAAGAGACACACAAAGGTCATCATATAGTAAAAAACTAATTCTACAGACAAAAACAAACTCATTTTACACCTGTAACTGGCATTCTACAAAAGCTATAAACACCATTTTGCAACTTTCGTTTTTTATTGTGATAATTATATACATTTTAAAATATGTCCATGTTAATATACTTAATACACAGGTAAAGTAACTGACAGTGCAATTATCCTCTACCATTATTTTTAAAAGATCAAGGTATAAAAAATTTTTGACAATTGTAATTTATGCATTTATTCCTAATTCAAGGCAAAAAGCTTTAATGTATAACTCAGTAATAATTTGTCATCAGAATGAAAAAATTTCCAGAATTTAACAGATTAATATACCAAGAAAAACAACCTAGAATTTTCAGGGCAATTATTATCAATTCTAAGTTGCTATCATTTAATGGAAACAATCTTACTTTATGAACTGTAAGAAAGGGAAAATGCCAATTAAACTCTGCATACCATTAGTTATAAGATGGATCCCAATATCATATACAACAAGTTCTAAAAGAAATGTATACTGGTAAAGTGTGGTTCTTAATTTGTTATTTAATGTATTATTTTTAACGGTGGCGAAGAAACAGTTCTTAAATACAAAGCAATCTTTATCACTCATCAAAAATAACTAATGATATCATCAAAAAGTAAATGGTCTTGAAACCTATTAGATCATTTGATTTTATTAAATACAGAAAGTTAACATGGTAGTTATATTATGCTTATTAACCTTAGTGTTGGAAACTGGAAAATGGAAAGTTTAAGGGTGATATCATTATAGAATTATGACAGAAATTCCAGGAATATAAAATTTCTGCATCAGCATAGAGGCAAAGAAACTGTTTTTAACAGTAGCTCTGGCCTCAAACCCAAGTTAGAAATCTTATATGATTAGATCACCATGAAGTTGGCTTTGCCTAGATGATAAGACTAACCTGACTTCTATTAGACCCAAATCCAAGCCTTAAAACTTAGCATTCTAATGAACCAAAGAAAGAAGAAACTGTCAAAGACTGAGCAAGATAGAGTATATTTACCACATTATTTCATGCCAACTTAGTCTAACTTATACTTCCCAGGCTTCCTCTAGCTGAGGAAGCAGCCCAGGCCACCTGCCACTTGGAACAGAGAATGTAAAAAGAAAATGAGAAAACTAGCCTTTTCTAAGCAGACATGTTCCGTTTGTTTTATCATCCCTGCCACATGGAACAAAAAAGAGAGAGAACTGGCCAAATCCATGTATGCTTTGTCCATCATTCCCTTTGAAAGCTCCTCTCTCTGTAAAACACACCCAGTCGGTATCCTCACACTTGAACCAAACAGCTTTATCTCTGGGCTTAGTGAGAGGAGGAGACTGAGGTAGAATAATGAAGGTGGTCTTGCTTTTAATGCTGTCTCATCCTTGGGAAATGTCTATAAAATGCATATGAATACTTGAGTAAATAGGGCCTTCCTGGTGGCGCAGTGGTTGAGCGCTGCAGAGCTGTCGGCACCGAAGTGAGTTCGGTGCCCGGCTAGGGAGATACCCACATGGCGCAGCGGACCTCTCCTGCCTCGCCCGTTGCTCCCCTCAGCAGTATATTTCCGTCGATCTGCCTGTGCTGCTCCCCACTCTGTCTCTGGTGAACCGTCTCGCCACCCTGAGCCTCTGGCCTGTACCCCAGCTTGTATACACAAATAAATAAATCTTTAAAAAATAAGTAAATAAATAAATAAATAAATACTTGAGTAAATAAAGACTATTAAACAGAATATCAAGGCCCCACCACCAGACACAATAATTTTATATGACTGGGGTGTAACCTAGGTACTTATATTTGATGCACATCAAAGATTTAGTACTACTGATTTATGAATACTGTATTAAACTTTAAAATTTACTTCTAAAACACAGGATTTATTCCTTTTTCTTTAATCCTTCTTATTTAAAGGAGTATGGAAAGAAAAAGAGAGCAAGTAAGTATATACAAGCAGAAACGAATATATAAATAAACCTACCCAAGTCCAGCTAAATCTGACACAAGATTTCCCAAAGCAGCAGCTAAAAAATTTTTAAATGAACAGTGAATTATTACATGGAAGTCAGAAAAATCATTATTAACATTATGTAATAAATAAATTACTGGTCTAGAAGTTATCACATCTCTCAAATTACATCAACTATATCCAAATAACCACATGATTTCAAAATTGAACACAGGTCTTTTGAGATCACAGATTTCTACCTTTATCAAGTACTAAGTTTTTTCTGTTATTGCAATCAGTTTCCATTTTGATTTCAATATTAAAATATCTGCATAATATTTTGCAGTTGCATCTCTTAGATATTATTTAAGGGAATTTGGATATTTGGAAGTTAAAGAATAAAGGTGTATGTATAGCTTTAAATTTTAAAAAAGAATCATGTTTTCTATACAGTAAAAATAACATGGAACTATTCCCAAATTTTACTGTTATAAAAATAGAGCGGTTAATTGGGGGACGGAAGGAGAGAGAATCAGATTACACTTCCGATCTTGTATTTCCGTCTTTAATTTTTCTACCCAACTTTAAAATAAATAATTTAATAGAGACAAAAGATAGAAAGGTTTTGGGGTAACAATGAATTAAGGGAAAAACACCTTTTAACACAGTCAATTGAGTACTATTACTCAATTAAAATTTCTCAGGAAAAAAAACTACTATATCACAACATTAAATATTAGAAGAATAATATTTAAGAGAATAGACATTTAATGAGCTGACTGAAATAAATTATCCTCTTCTAAACCTAATCTACTGAAATGTTTTATGACTATACAATGAAGTAGTAACACTACTATTAAATACCTGCCATAGTTGAAATTCCCAAAATAATGCCAATAGACATCTCAATATGGGTTCCCTGAAAAATGAATACAAAGAAATTAAGAAATTAATTAATTAAAGCTGAAGTAACTATAAAAGAATAGCAAAGTATTAATTAAAATAGTTAAACCAACATGCTCCTTAGCAAGTGTATATGTAGAGTATGCAGAAATGTGCAGCACATATAATGCAGTAATTCATTTGATTATTAAATATATGCATTCATGCACAAATAACACCAATAATATTCATTAATATCAGGCTTTCATAAAAATAAAAACAATAAATACAGCAATACAATCCATTATTAAAAATCCAGAATGTGTATTTTCCTACCACAAAGAAACTCTAAAGCTCCTTAAATTTACAAAGACCAACTCACCTCATTTTAAATTCTGACTAATAGCTATATTATTACTATATTTACTCTACCAAGAGACTAAAGACAGACTTAACCAGTATCCAGGTACCCAAAGGACCACAGACTTCAAAAATTATCCTATTAACACTTCTTTATCCAGTAAGTAGTGAGATTATATGATTCATTTATAAGCAACAACATGTAATATAATAAAGCTACAGTAAAAAGGAGGTTACATTGCATTTCTACTGAATTTATTTTATTGGGAGAGCTTTAGAACTTGAAAATATATCATTACTCTGAAAAGGAGGACTTGTATATTTACTTCCATTGCAAAGAGAAAGAACTAAAATGAAGATAGTTGAACTATTCTAGGGGGTTATTATGTAGAATAAATAAGAAATCCTAGGATCTATTGTGCTAATTCAGTTCTAATCTTCAGGCAGTACTACCAAAAATAGACTTATTTTTCAAAAGTTCTCTTCAATACGGATGCTTGAAAATTTATTTAAAAACTTTTAAATCTCAGTAATATTTGTGGAAGGGAAAAAAGAATACCATATCTAGCATGTAGAAAGAGTGCATTACTCAATTATTTGCAAAACAAATGCAAAGCTAAGTTTAGTTTTCCTCAATTTTCTTTCCCTTAGGTCTTTTGGTTTAACACCTTTAAAATACAACTCTTGCTGAATGCAGACTAAGCAGTCTGAGCTTCGAAAGTCTACCTGATACTTAAAATCACAAAATTGTAATGATACCCAAAGGAACAGATTTCTGAAGAGGAAAAGAAAATAAAAAGCATAAAGAATAAAGTTGTTTATATATGGATAAAATGAAAACACAAAACTGATGTACTAATAAAGAAGAGATGTACCTGCTAGCTAACATGAATAAAAAAAATAAACATGGCATTTTAACAGCAGTTATTAATTACTATTAGGAATAACACAAAAGAATCCAGTTGCAATGTAAGTATTTAAATAGTGTTGAAGTACTTGTTCGTTTGGTTGAATTTCAAAACACTTCTGAAGGTCTAAATACCATGAAAAGCCTTATGCAATATAATCAAAGACAGTTTGATGGCAATGGACTATGGACTTTTCTGCTTACCATAATTAAAAACAAATTTTATGTTAACAAGTGAGGTAGGAATCACAAATCCAAAAGAACAGTAGGTCATACATGTTTCATCACCTTAATACAATTAATCTATTCTAGCATTCTATCCTAATTAAACTGTAAGAAAATAATTTTTAAAATGCTGAAATATAAGTTATAAGGAATCAATCCCAGTAATATAAAAAATATAATTAAAAACTAAGAAATCAGGGCCTCTCTGGTGGCACAAGGGGTTATGTCTCAGCACTACGAAGCTACGGGCAGCTACTACAGCATGAGTTCAACCCCGGCCAGGGAGCTGACACACATGGCACAACAGACCTCTCCTGTCTTGGCCGCAGCTCCCCTCAGCAGTGTATTTCAGTCAATCTGCCTGTTCTGCTCCCCACTCTGTCTCTGGTGAATCCTCTCACCCCCCAACACTTCTGTGCATAAAGCTCTTCTGTGCCCCAGCTCTTGTGTGCATAAATAAATAAATCTTTAAAAAAAACAAAAACAGGGGCCTCCCTGGTGGCTCAGAGGTTGAGCGCTGCGCTGTGGAGCTGACGGCAGCAGCGATGCGAGTTCGACACCCGGCAGGGGAGATTCCCACATGGCACTGCAGACCTCTCCTGCCTCACCCGCTGCTCTCCTCAACAGTGTGTTTCTGATCTGCCTGTTCTGCTCCCCGCTCGGTCTCTGGTGAACCCTCTTGCCAACCCACGCCTCTGGCCTGTGCCCCAGCTTGTATGCATAAATAAATAAATCTTTAAAATAAAAAAAAAATCCCTAAGAAACCAAATGCTCAATATGAATAACAATGAACAATAAAGACCAAATCTACTTTAAGGAAATTGTATAGGAATTTGTTTCTATGACTAAAACTAGGGGAGCAGCCAAGAGAGTACAACAGAAAAAAGGAAAACAGTCAAATATCTATAGCATGCCAGAAGGAAAAATGAAGTGTCTCCTTAACTTACAATCTTAAAACAGTCATAGCTGTTCCACAATGTTAGAAGGCAATCAATGTTAAAAAAAAAAAAAATTAAAAGGTGAAAAAATTTCCTCAGGTAATAATGATCATTTATTTTCCCATTAATAGATTCTACAGCTGTATTTAATACATATAGTTATATTATTTTAGTTAGTTATATATACAGTTATGTTATGTGTTTTAGTCTCAGAACTTATAAAGGCTCTTTGGAAAACTTTACTGTCCTTGAATTAATTTGAAAGTATCAGTATTGTTCCACATTTGTTACTCTTAACAAGGTACTGAAGCCAGTGGTTCAAACATTTATTTCAGGATTATATAAATAAGAACTGGCGATAGTTTTGAATCTACATTTCAATGTAAATCAGAAAAATTAGTATTACTAACTTGGAGTCAATTATCTTAGGCCTGGAAAAATAGTTCACTTTCAATTATAATAGAGACAGAGGCCAGAGTGATACAAAAGAGTGAGTCATCTTAATAACTGTACTCTAGAATGCAGGTGTTTGGGTTTGCTTTGGTTTTTCCTTTTTGTTAGTTGTATTTAAACACACATCTTATCTGTTACTTATTTCAAAAAAAGAATAAAAACATAAGCTGAGGGTCTTATTTAGGATTGCAGAAACTACCCAATATCTCTATTTGATCTCTAAAACGTCCTTGAACCACTCTCTATGGAAAATATGTCATTGCAGCACTCTGCCGAGGCAATGATTGTCTGTTAGTATCTGAGTGACTCAAATTTGCCCTAAGGAGGTGGGGAAAAAAGCAACAAATGATTACTGGGATGGTAGCATGGGTACCAGTTGTCAATAGAGTAAACTACTAAGTCATGTAAAATCCCAAGAAATATTTCTCACACCTGTAGTTCAGACAATCTATTCAAGAACCTATCAAGTCTAGCTTTGTTGGTGGGAGAGCTACAGTGACCACACCTGAAGGGAGAAATCCTATCATTGTCAAAATATTAGCAAGGATATAAAACAGTAGTACTTTATTAAAAATAAAACATCAAAAACATACCAAGTCCTGACTACAGTTTGTAAACTCATTATAGTTTTCATCATAATTAGATCTGACTTACACTATATAAATAATCTAAGCAACTCATACTGTAGTGATTTCAGAAAAGGGAGTATGGTTCTAAATGCCTGAATAAATTTTTCACATTAGATGAAGTGATCAGTTTGAATCTTACATACATACTAGGAAAATGTCACAATTAGAAAAAAGAAAAGACAAAGAACTGGCAATTTGAAATGATTTCAGAAGCTGCTAAATCTACTGAAGAATTACGTGTGCTTATCACCTTCAAGAAGCATGTTAGAATATCTTCTAAGACTGCTGATTAGCAGAATACCTTCCTGCTGTGTTAACCCTACAGGTTTGCTTCCACAAGATAAGTGACTGAATAGTCCAGATATCTGATTTCATCAACCTGGACATTAGGTGAGCTATATGGCAAAGAAAACCATTCTTGAATGAACCAATTTTTTATATTCTTTAAGCAAATTTACAATAGATTCAATGTAAATTATACTTTAATCCCTATTCTGAAGCCTAAGTCCCTATTCTGAAGCCTTTGTGCATCTACTGTGCATGTGATCTAAAAATCACAAAAACAAACCAAAAAAAAAAAAACCTCATTAAACTAGTAAATTCGGTGGCCTCCCTGGTGGCACAGGGGTTAAAGTCTCAGTACTATCAAGCATAAGTTCGATCTCCGGCCAGGGAGCTAGCCCACATGGTGCAGCAGACCTCTCCTGTCTCACAGTGTTTCACAGTGTTTCAGTGGATACACCTATTCTGTTCCTGTTCTGTGGATACACTCTGTCTCTGGTGAGTCCTCTCATGGCTGTACCTCTAGCCTACACACCAGTTCTTGTATGCATAAATTTAAAAAACCTTAAAAAAATTAGTAAATTAGTCATCCCTAAAAATAAATAATACTTTTAAGGAACATCCTTCATTAAAGTGACCAAAGAAAAAGGGAGTTTTTTTTAACACTACAATGGAACAAAGACAGGAGGATATATTCACAGTGTTCCGAATTGAACTTAAAACACCTTTGTGTTAAATGAATAGACTATATAACAAAACACTTCTTAAAACACTTATGCATGGGGAACTTGAACTAGGAGCTAATCAAAGAACATATATATGATAAAAAGCATCAGAAAATATTACATTTTTCCTGTAAGAATGTTGAAAGTAGAACAGGACAATATAGAATCAATAAAAACTGTTCATTTTTGGTCAGTAACTTTACCAAAAGTCATAATGATTAATATATATGATGATGCCTTAAAGCTGAATTATAGCCTAACATGAGATATAGTATTTTTTAAAAAGCCTTATTCATTATGTTAAATAAAACTTTATAGCTATAATATGCAAATAACTAGGAAAATTTAGATCACATTATTGTCTTATTAACTCAAAATAGAAGGGGTGAGAGAAAGAACTTACTGCAACAATCATAATTGCATTATCCAAAAAGCCAAACCCTATGAAAGGTATCGCATTGTGGATGAATACTGAAAAACATCAAAAACAGAAAAATATATTTTAAGATTTCTATCACTTTAAAACAGCAGTAACAGACCATATGATTAAAGTCTCTTAAACAGATTTGATAATCTTGGGATTTGCTTTCATTCCCCATAGGCAAAAGAATCTGCTCCTGCTGTAAGTGTAACCACTTGGTAGAAGCTATACTAGAAATAAACAAAATAAAACACATAACATGTAGATGTAACTGTGTTAGACTTTGTTTTCTTACTGGCAACACATACACACCCACACAAATTACATACAGTTGATGGCAGAACAAATAAGTACACATTTATGAGCAACATGTTTACCTGTTTAAAGTGCTATTGACATCAACCTATTTCTCTTATACCTAGACTGATATCATAAAATTGATTTCCATATTAGAAATAATAAAAATGCCCTGAATCAACTTTCAGGGAAGCTATTTGGTTAGTATTACTCACTAAACAATTTTTAAAACAAAAGTCAGAAAATGTGATTATATCACATATATAGTTATCTATGTGCAAAGCCTTCCCCCCCACCCCATTGGTATTCCTGAATGCTTTATAGACTATAAACTAACAATACTTGGTTTAAATCAAAATGTAACTTGGTCTCTTCCCCCAAAGGCACACCTTACCTTATCTATCTAGCACATAATGTGAATGGGTTAAGATAATAGAAGTGTAACCAGAAAGAACTAAAACCACTATTTTTTTTATATAGTTAGTTTCATTTTTTTTATATGTGCATCTTTAGCACATTGCAGAATGGCTGGTGCACAGTAGATGCTGAAGAAACATTTAGTTAGTGAAGTTGAGGACCACTAACCTGTAAAGGGAGAGAATTCCAGATTGAGAGAATTGAAGGCAGACTGTGAAACAGATTAAAAGCTGGGGATAATTAAAAACTTTATTCTAATTAATCGATAAAACTGCAAAGGAATAGCTCAACATCAGTTCACTGAGAACTTTTTTCAGATAAACATCAAATCTCTTCAACCACTTGGTTATGAGTTCAGTGACTTGAGTTTTTTTCTCCACGGAAAGTATAATTAAAATATAATCCAGAAGTTATAAAGTCTGATAGTACTGTAGTGAATTCTGCACCAATCATGGAATGCTAATAAGCACTGAAAATAATAACTCACATTTCTATCTACAACCACTATCAAAGAATAAGATCAAGGGAAAAAAGAATATATCCCAGGCCACGTTAGATTTTTTTTTCTTGTTATCACCAAGAATGTCCAAAATAAAAAAAAAAGCATCATTTTTATTGTAAAGAATATTATTTTTAAAGCTATTAAAGATGACAAAAATAAAATAGCACATTGATGAAACAGGATGTTTCAATGCGAGTTTCACCTTGGTTCTTTGGCATCTTGCCTAAGGCTTGTTGCTTACCTACAAGACAGTCAATTTTTTTTTTTTTATAATAAGCAGCTTCCAAAACATGTACACCATCCAATTTCCAAAAACATAATACAAATTTGGTATGTCAGAGGCGGACAATGAAAACCTTTTAATTCACTAAATTAAACTTTGACACTGAAGAAAGAGATACTTAAATATACCTCTGGAGAGAAGTCTAAAACATCTCCTGAATCATCTTTGATATGTAAATACGGCAGAGTAACTATGAGAAGCTGCTTATTGTAAAATCTTTGGGATTACTTACATTTTGGTGCTAATTTAATGGCATCTCTAAAATTGGCCAGTTACACATCTCTTAAAATTAAATGTTAAAACTATTAAAATTAAGATGAGATTAGTTGCCATGCTAGTAAAAACTTAGTCAATATAACCAATTAAAGGCACATTGCCATTACTTATTACTTTGAACTACAAAATACATCACATTTTTATGTTCAGGCCTAAATAAATGTGTCCGTACCAAGTTATTTTTAACCCAAAGGGAAATGATATAACTTTCAAGGAGTTAAATGAGCATGAACTGGACAGAAATTCCACTGGGTACTTGAGATGCAAAGATAAATAAGACTTCGTTACCAGTCTGTAAGAAGTTTGGGTATGACAACTCAGCCATATAATGAGCTGACTTCCCCCCAAATTTTAACAGTATTCCACAGTTACAGATTATGATTGTATGAATTTAGACTGGGATAATCAGGAAATATTGCCTACAGAAGAAAATCAGAGATTTCTTGAATTGTTCTGGTATTTGGGAAGTTGTTTCTTATATATATTATATTCTACTCAGTGAAAAAAGAAATTTTAGATAGGTTTTTTTAAAATACATGTATGTTCGTTATGCAGTATATGTCATGTTCTCCTACCAATCTGTGATTTCTTCAATTTCCTTTGGGAAATACTATTCTCTAACTCAGCAGTTGCTAACAAGCCATACTGAATATTTAGCTTTAAACTACTACCCACTTTAATTCACTGCACTGATAGGTAATTTTCTTCTTCCATTATCTTTATAATAAGATCCAAAATTGGTTTATATTACTTTGGTGTTAGCCCTTGAATATTTACTCCTATCATAATAAACAAAGAACACCAACAGCATTGCAAGGTTCTTTTTCCTGGTGGTTTTAAATAAACTTTACTATCTTCATTATCACAAATAGCAACTCAGAAATGTTTTCTTCACCAGAGAACAATTCTACCTACTCTTGAACCTAGAAATTTTAGTTCTGCAATTACTCAACTTAAATCCAAACTAAAATAAACATATCCTTTCTTCTGGAAATTGAGACAGTATCTATAGTATGTATAATTCTCTTTCTAGCTGGTAACACTTTAACAATATCAGAAATACCATATTATGGGTTGGGATGTCTTCAACCAAGACAAACTCTTTGCTTCAGCATAACGAACAGGATAACACACTCTATTTGGAAAGATTTACTGACTCTTCTGTACTACCAATGAATGATACATTTAATTCAAGTCAAAAGCTAGGTGCATAAATATTAACAATTATAGAACCATTACCATATCTCAGCTGTCCTGGGGTGGGTGGTGCAGCTTCCAATTTTTCTAAGGGGGAGAAAAAGGGTGCAGGGCAAGAATTAGTTACTGTAACATGATTTCTTTTTTATTACAATGAAGAAAATATCCACAGATTTACAAAGTGGGAGAATATCAAAGTTTATTCATAAATTATATTTAGGTCAATGGACCAGTGTTATCTGTGCAAAAAAAAAAGTACTACTTGGTATGCATGGATGAAATTACAAAATTGAAAAACTAAGTTTTAGTTATGGGTCCACCTATCGCCACATGGTAAAGCTTTCACTTTTTTTCACCAAGTTCTTGTATCTACCTAATGATGGTGTTTAGATTAATTACAATTTTAAAAACCTCCAGAAATATAGTTACCCCTCCTTTAGCAACCCTAAATGGCTTAAGAAATATACACACAAACATTGATAGTGGCAAAGAAAGAGTATTAAAATAGATCTGTATGTCTTTCAAAAACAGGAAAATAATACCTGAGAGCAATACATGTTACAACAATCACTTCGCTGGATTACGTTTTTGTTTCTTAATCAATCTCCATTGATAATATCGCAATATTTTGAGTTTTGAAATCTATACTACTGGATAATGTAGAATCTTTCATTTTTTAAAAAAAAGTAGGGCGCTATTCAAAATCCTAAGTAACAATATGCTATTTATGCCATAATAAACAAAGATTTCCAAAATACAAATCAAAATAAGCACCTTTAAGTGCCATAATTAAATTCAAAAATTAACAAGGAAGGAACATACCTAATCTATAACTACCATCTCATCATTTGATAAATATTAGAGCAAACCAAGGTAACAAATACCATTTTTATTTTCATGCAACCCAACAGAATTATTTAATAACCTACAGAAAAGGACTCACAACATGGATCACTCAATTTGAAAGATTATCTACAATCAGACTGTCCAAGGGAACACATGACAAACTAGGCATATATTTTCTAGAATATTTCTTTATAACCTACGATAACATAGTTGTTCTGACCCACGGAACCGAAATGAAGACAGAGAGAAAGGAAGCAAAGTTTATTAAGGAGCTCTCGGGCAGAGGCCAAACGCACTGGCGAAGTCAGAGGGGCATCTGAGCGGTGGGGCAGTGAAGGGGGCTTATAAGGAGTTTGCTTAGGTTTGATTGCTGTCTTCCGCCACCGTCTGTCTTTCGGGCTAGCGGAGCAGTTGTAAACCCCTGGTGAGATCGGAGAGGCTGTAAATTCCTGAGGCGATACCCTTTTATGGGCTTTTAGGTCTTATCCGCAGTTCCCTAAATTCCTGATAGGGTCTGAGGTGGATGCCCTTTCATGGGCTTCTCAGTTCTTATCTGCAGTCAACCAGAACAATAGTAACTAAGAAATAAAGTTATAAAAAAGTGATACACTGTGTAAAAGAGGAGTATGATCCATATTTGTGAATGGAATTTTACTAAAAGAGCATACAGTGCCATAATGGTTTTACAGAAATACAATAAAACCTAGAGTTTAATCAACTTTTTATTATTCGGAAAGTTCTAAGAATGCAATTTTTATTTTTCCTTTTTTAGAAGTTTGAAAATGAAGATATCGGGCCTCCCTGGTGGCGCAAGGGTTGAGCGCTGCACTGTGGAGCTGTCAGCAGCGCGCGATGCGAGTTCGAAGCCCAGCCAGGGAGAATCCCACATGGTGCGGCAGACCTCTCCTGCCTCACCCGCTGCTCCCCTCAGCAGTGTATTTCTGATCTGCCTGTTCTGCTCCCCACTCTGTCTCTGGTGAACCCTCTCACCGCCCCATGCCTCTGGCCTGTACCCCAGCTTGTATGTATAAATAAATAAATCTTTAAAAATAATAATAATAAAATAAAAATGAAGATATCTTTGTAGAACTTCATATCTGATTAAAATATGTTCTTCATTATTTGTCCAACATAAAGTAAATAAGTCAAGATAGTCAATGTGAACTCCTAATTTATACTGTATCAGATGGAACTTATTTAAAATGGGGACAACCTCTTCCTTATCTTTGAGAATCTTAATATAATACAATTATTACAATATAAATACAAAACCTTTCCTAATACAAAATAGTCCAGCTATGCATTACAATTCCTGAAAACATATGGAAAACACTCGGCATGTTTAAATGTAAGATTTTCAACACTTTCAACATTTTATATTGCTTCAGTAACTTGGGAATATTAGAGGTAATAGCTAAAACTTTTAAAGCAGTTTTACTTCTTAGGATGCACAAAGAATGAGGTATTTCAGTTAATATTCTAATGAACTAAAACAACAAGAAAACTGTAGTAGATAATAAAACTGTTTCTGTGTAAGTGAATAATGGCTTTTATTAAAAAGGAACTTTTTTGATGATTTGAAATATAACTCACTAGTCATCATTTTAGAGTTCAATTATTATCTATGTAGGAAAAACAAAACAGGGCACTATCACCAAAAGTCAGATGAGAACACAAATCGAGGTCTTTTTTCTTCTACTTTAGGAATAAAAATATATTTTAGCAGCTGCTATTTGTATTTGGTTATAATTATAAATATTTAAGTTTTACACAGTATTCCCTTAAGGAAAGGGGGAAATCAGATTAGGAAAAGAGAGACAAAGTGAGAAGTGAGAAACAGAACAAGAAAAACAAATGAGGAATAAATGCAGAAGTTTAAATAAAAAAAAGAGAGAGTTTCTGTTTTGATTTTTGGTCGCCTCAGAGAAGGCTACACAAGGAGACTGCATGGAAGTCATCTGTAGCCATGCCAGAAGTCCCCAGATTTCGCTGAAGGACATAGGGTTAAAGGTTTCTGTATTCTAGGCCATGTCCTAAAAGTTCATTACTTCAAAAATTTCTGACCAATTATTTGTCGTTTTCTTATTAAAAAAAAAAAACGAAAATGGTATCTGGTTGGAGAGGAAATTGGCTGACTGTAAGTTCTAATAAGCTGAATTCCAGCTAATCAGGTTTTTTTTTTTTTTTCTTTTTCCTATACTGGCAGGTAACCAGTTAAGTTTTTTGATTGCTAAGATTGAGGAGCTTTTCCTAGGACATATATTTGGAAAAATAATCCTACAAACAAGTCTATACTACTGCAATGACCATTTATGGCCTCTAACCACAGAACAAAGCTACTATTTTAAAGCTCACATTGCTTTAATCCTGGAAAATTCCTACTAAGTTTTTATACAATGTCTTAGAATACTTTATAACTAAAATGTAATTTATATAGTCAAATATTTTTATCAGTACTACAAGTATGCTAAAATTTATCCTTTTATATCATTTTATATGCTTAGAATAAACTAGAAATTTCTTTTAAGTTAAACTTCTCAGCAATACACAACATGCAAGCATTAGAATAGGAACTCTGGAAATAAACAACTGCCTGTGACCTGTCACGCAAAACCTCTTGCTAGCTCTGCAGCTGTGGCCATTTGTGACCGCATCCTTCTTCCCCCAGGGCGCCTCACCTTGAGGTCTTGTTTAACTACTCACTTAGCATTTTATCAGGGAGTATATTTCATCAGCAAATTGAGAGTTGGTGCTTATTACAGGTGTAAAAAAATTATGAAGTTTGGGACACTACACCATAGGATTACAAATTTCATTCTACTGCACTAGCATAAATATAAAGATCTGTGTTATTATTCATAGTGGACATTTTAAGAGTAGCCTGGTGAAACAATAATGATCTTAGTATCAACCATTATAACACTGTCTTGTGAGAAAAATATTGTACTAGTACAGCTTCTGTGAAAACACCAAACAACAGAATTGAAAGTTAAAGACATTCTCCAGATTTCAACTGACTTACCATGAGATGATTTAACAAAAAGAACTGAAAACAACTCTATCTATAACAAGAAACTACTTGTGAGCAACAAATCAAACATTTATGGTCCTAGACTTGATGTTCATGCTCCTAGACTTGACGTTTGTTTGCTGGCAAGGGAGACTGAACTTCACAGAAAAGCTTGCCAGACACTAAGACAGCATTTACCTCAAGGGGAACCCAGTCCCTGATTCCCAAGAAAACAGAATTGTTATTTTAAAAATTCTCAAATCTCGGGCCTCCCTGGTGGCGCAGCGGTTGAGCGCTGCACTGTGGAGCTGTCGGCAGCAGCGATGTGAGTTCGATGCCCAGCCGGGGAGAATCCCACATGGTGCGGCAGACCTCTCCTGCCTCGCCCGCTGCTCCCCTCAGCAGTGTATTTCTGATCTGCCTGTTCTGCTCCCCGCTCTGTCTCTGGTGAATCCTCTCGCCGCCCCACGCCTCTGGCCTGTACCCCAGCTTGTATGAATAAATAAATCTTTAAAAAAAAAAATTCTCAAATCTCTCTCTCTCTCTCTCTCTCTCTCTCTCTCTCTCTCACACACACACACACACATACACACACACACACACACAGGAATACTATTATTAGGAGACACAGGTTCTGGTCTAAACCAGCTTTGACCTGTGGTCATTCAACTTCTATGTAATTATTTTCCACTGATTAGGTAACATTTATCTCACTTTTATATTAGCTGCATAGATTTTACAGAACTGCAACATATACTAGATCTGACTTCTGTTATTTATCAGAGATTTGATCTATCACATTTCCAAAGACTATTATTACCCTTGAAACGAGTATTAGCTTCTGAATAGATGAAAAGAGGACAGGTAAATAAGGTCCAAGAAAGAAAACTATCAACAAAACATAAGAAATAAACCTAGGTTTTTAGTATTTAGATCCGTAGGTCTGCTGTCTTTGACTATGTCACATTTTCTCATAGTAAATGAAATTAATTTTATTTATGAAACTACCAAGTCCAGGATTAAAGTTTCCTCAAAGCAAATGCCCAAAATAATTTGTACAAAATGAGAAAGAACATGTGCATTACTGTTTTCAAAAACTAATAAAATTCAAGAATGTACTCACAAAGTTTTAACAAAGCAAAATGCACATAAACAAATATATTAAAATATGAAATAGTCTCTTAATGTTAACTGAATAAAAAAATCAACAAATGTTGATTTTTCTAGCTTCCTTTGCCAAATTTATCTTTTTATAACAAAATTCACTAATTTGATTTCAAGTTTACGATAGTAACCTGAGCAGGTGAGACTAAGACCCTGGAAAATTAAAAACTAGAGGCTAAGTTCAAACACTCATGAATTTGAATAAAATACCAACTTTTAAAAGTCAACAAACCTGTTTCCTTTGTGCTTTTCAGTCAAATTTGATTGCTATAATAGGAATTAACTAAACATCTTGTATTAAAACAAGTCACATAAATATACATAATTTATAACTAAACATTGTTATTTAGTTACACATATTAAAAGAATAAGTAGAGTTAATTTTTTAAAAGAAGAATGTTTAAAAATTAGAAAACAGTATTTTAAATACTAAATTCTTTTGGTTTATCTAAAGAAATAAATTATACTTTTTAACTATGAAGGTTATAAGTGTTTACTATACAAAGTTAAGATTCAGAAAAATAGAAAGAGAAAATTAAAACCACCAATAATTTATCAGAAATAAACATTTTGATGGCTTATCCTCCAATCTTCTCTCTCTCTCTCTCTCTCTCTCTCTCTCTCTCTATATATATATATATATATATATGCATATATATACACAAAACTGTATTTGGTACTGGAAAACAACTAGATCCCATGGCATATAGAGTGAGTTCTATTATATTATTTAATAGAAGCTATATGTTGTAATTTTTATTGTTCAACATTCCATTAAATTTAACTGTACTATTCAAAACACAAATCCAAACTTGAAATGAGAAAATCTGAAAAACAAAAACAATCATTTTCTATTATGCTTTCATAGTGATAATTCTGAATGCAGTAACTTATTTTGTTACCAAAAAGCTAACAATATAAGATCACAAAAACAAAGGTAGAAGATCAAAGTCATTTAATAATTAATAGACTTAATACATACCAAAAAAACTTCATCCTGAACTGACATAAAAGGAACCATTTAAAATACACACTATTATTACAAACCATTTAATACTTCTCAAATGCCCAATTATCTAATTTCTGATCTTCTGACCACTTAAATGTTTGCTCCAAGCCCCACCACAGCAAGAAAGTTCAGGAAGTAAAGCTAGCAACACAACTCACTATCTAGCCTACTAAGAGATTTATAAAAATTAAAAAGATGAAACTACTGAGTTTAAGCAACAAATTGGGGATTAAGAGTTTCAGCTATCTTTATTTGTAACCATTATAAATAACCGCTTAGATTCTTAGGATCAAAGTTCCAATGGGTAAGGTGAAATTTACATTAAGTCTTCAATAATTAAAAATAAACTTAAAATGCAAACCATGCAATATGCAAAATAGTTTAAGCAAATCATATCAAATGCCAAAAAAAATCAAACATGCACAAAGAGGAATATAAAGCTACACAGCATCAATTTTTTAAAAAACAAACATGAATAAGTAATATACTTATAAAAACTGACATTCAAAACTGAAAAATGGGTAGAGAGCAAGGTGTAGAGAGGTCCCTCTGACCTGTGGAAGAGATCGATTATGGGTACTTTGGTGTCAGATGTGGTGTGGTGACTACATCTGAAGAGGGGCGATGGAAAATCAACTTGGTAAACCAAATGTTTTGTGACCAATGTTTTGCAAATCAATTTACATCAATTAAAAGAAAAAGAAAACATTCTTTAGAAACAGCAGGAAACAACTTTATAGCTTGATAAATTTCAATTAACAGGACTTTTAAAATAAAGAATATAGTTGTAAAAGGCTTTTTAATTTTTTTTTAATATCTGCCTTAGCAAAGATCTTTTAAAAAGGCATTTGAGTGTGATTTTGTGACTTTTTCATTTCACATTTACAAGTTTTGTTTTTTTTTTTTTTAAAGATTTATTTATACAAGCTGGGGTACAGGCCAGAGGCGTGGGGTGGCGAGAGGGTTCTCCAGAGACAGAGTGGGGAGCAGAACAGGCAGATCAGAAATACACTGCTGAGGGGAGCAGCGGGCGAGGCAGGAGAGGTCTGCCGCACCATGTGGGACTCTCCCCGGCTGGGCTGGGCGTCGACCCGCATCCCGCGCTGTGGACAGCTCCACAGCGCAGCATGCAACCGCTGAGCCTCCAGGGAGGCCCCACATTTACAAGTTTACTGCAACATAGTTTACCTTCTGAGGATCAGAACATGACCTGGGGCTTCACTACATCTTAGATGGTGTGCAGGGAGCCATTCCTGGGCTGACACAGGCCAGTGGCACAACAGCTAAAGTCAGTAGTGACAATAAGGAAAGCTACAGTAGCCAACTAACCCTCACCTTTGTTTACTTCACTAAAGTACTATCCTATTGTCTGAGTTTAAGAAATAGTAAATGCTAAAGGTACAATAAAAGTTGTTTGTCCGGTATCTGTTGCTTTTTGGAAGTGTTTTTATTTAGACTCAAATATATTATTGATTTGTAGCTTTTACTTGCATAAATTGTGTACTTGTAACAAATACACAACTTAACACAAAGACTTCCCTTCCTTCATCTCAAAGAAAAGCAGACAAAATAATTACTATTTTAATGAGATTCCTTTTTTTAAGTACACTAAAATAACAGTGTAACTTTTTAAAAAATGTCAGATCTTGTTACTTTTACTTCCTAGGTATAAGGACAATGCTATATAACTTTTAAGTTTAGAAAAAACATATAACAATATAATATAACCATATATACTATACATGGTTGTAAGTGGAAATCTCAAGTGAGCTAAAAAAAAAAAACAATTGATCCTGGAACATCATAAGTAGTAGATATATATGGGTTTGATTACACAGATCCCCAGAAGACATCATTTAAAAATAAAATTACTCAATATTAGTAAGCAGAAAGTATTTTTCAGTGAATGCATTGCTTTTTCTCTTTCAGTCTTCCCCCAAATAAGAACTCTTTCAAAGAATATTATAGCTGAAACCACCTGCCACTGCTTCTCAACATTTCAGAAGACATTTAGAAATGCAGGGTTGCTTTTCATTGTAATAATGACTGGGAAGTGCTACTGACATTAGGGATTCTAACATCCTACAATGCCCAAGAGAGCCCTTCATAATGAATAATTATCCAGCCCAAATGCCAATAGTACAAGGCCTAAGAAATACTGGCTTAATTCTCCATTTTGAAGATTCAGCCATTTAGGGTCAGAGTGTTAATGACATACAGCCGGGTCTGGAACCCAGCTTCTCATTCTCTTGTTCCACTTTCTTTCAATGAATAAATTGTTGATAGAAAAATATAAAAGAACCAACACTTACTGATATATGCATCTGTAAAACATTGCCAGAACATAAGTCACATGTTAATATTTGAAACTGAAGTAACCGAAATTAAAACACTAATATCCTTTTCAAATTGCTTTTTTTTTCTCCTAAGAAGTCCCTTTCATATAAATCATTTCCAAAAATCCATCAACGTTAAAGAGGGAATTAAATAACTTACTGTGTTTACAAAAAAAAAAAATCATTTTTTGAGTGGGAAAAGTATGTGATTTCTGCTGGTTTAGAACAATGGATACCCAATAATTGAGGGCTGATCTCCTCTGCTAACCCTGAATAAATACAGTGAAAACAGTATTGATCTGAAAATCCAAATGACTTGACACTAATCCCTGCTTGGGGTGTGTGTGGGTGTGTGTGTGTGTCTGTGTGTGTGTGTGTGTGTGTGTAACTAGTCACCAAATCTTGAACATCTCACAAACCCCCTAGGTCTCAATTTTCTGCTACATAAAATCATGAGTTTAGGGGCCTCCCTGGTGGCACAAGGGGTTAAGTCTCAGCATTTTTAAGCTATAGGCAGCCACTGGCACAAGAGTTCGATCCCTGGCCAGGGAGCTGACCCACATGGCGCAGCAGACCTCTCCTGCCTTGCCCGCTGCTCCCCTCAGCAGTGTATTTCAGTAGATCCTCCTGGTCTGCTCCCTACTGTCTCTGGCGAATCCTCTCACCACCCCACACCTCTGGCCTACACCCCAGTCCTTGAATACATAAATAAATAAATCTTTTTTTTTTAAATGATGAGTTTAGATCTCTAACCCTTTCTAGTTCTATGGCTCTGATTCCACGTTTCTCTACTGCATAGTTAATAGGATAAAGAAAAAAATAGAGGGATATTACCTAAACTTTTGTTACAGGGCACCTCAATATAAAATGGGGTGCCTGTCTGTGGGTTCTCATGCGCTTAAAAGGGACGTCTAAGACTCAACTGCAGACACACACAATAAAATTAATAAAAGGTTTATTTACAAAAAGGGAAGGGAAAAAGAAAAAGAATAAATTGGTGAATGCATCCTACCAGTTCCGCTGAGCTGGAATCTCAATGGCGCACTGAAAACCTGGCACCCCCCCAGCCCACATGTCTGGTTATATACCCAAGCATGGCTGCTCAACTCGACCCTCAGTTCCCAGTATCCTCCCTTTGGTGATGATGGCATAATGGGATTCTAGTCCTTGGATCTTTCTGGTCTGACGTCAGGGTGGGGTCTGTAAAAACCTATCTGTGCATTTTGTCCAGGCCGTCCTTTCTCCCCCAACACCTTCCTGACAAAAGCACACCAAAGTGAGTCAGGATAAACTAAGGATGAGTCTCAAAAGGTGATCACTTACTAGTAAGTTCTACGATTAGTTTAGTAATTGTTCAACAGCACCTTACCTCCTAGTGGTATCATTTGCAATCACCTATAGAATAAGCATCATTCTTTTGTCTTACATGAAGGCTAATTACCAATCTTCGGAATAAGTCACAATTAAGACCTTATTCTTCAATGCACATTACATAAAAGTTTAACTTTAGCATACACACTGAGATTTATTTTCTTCTTCCTCCAGCTCTCTCATCTCTTTTGCAACACAGTTACCCCACTAACACCATCAATCCATCATGCAATGTAAATTAGATATCAAGCTGTTTGGAGACTGAATCTGAAAAGAAAAAAAAACTTTCATGAATGACCTAAAACTTTATCAAAGGCTTTCAAACTATTGAACAATGTAAAACACTGAATGTTTCCTAAAGTTTACTTAAATGTGGTTTCTCTTCACAAAATTCCGACATTTTCCCATGCGTGGTCCATTAGTCCTACTCTTCTCCCTAAAGAAATTCATAATCTTTGTTGCTTCTTATGTCTCACTTGCTGAGACTTTGACTATATATGTGATCTTGGTTAAGGTCATAAATCTAATCATTCAGTTAATTAAACATGCAGTTATCATTCCATCACATCCACAGTCTAATATTAGATAATAAAAATATTCTGTAGCAGTCTAAAACATTGATACAAAAAAAAGAAAAAGACTCACTATAACCAAAGCATTCTATTTCAAACAAGCAAGAAGTTCAGTCAAAAAGATGCTTTGTTACTAAATATCTGACAGCAACCAAGACTGTAAGATTGTACTATACCAAAGCTATCAGGGTCCTCTGCTGAGGATACTTCCTTCACTTGCTTCACAATGGTAATCTTGGGTTTGGGAAATCTGCATGCTAAAAAAAATGTTTGAATTAAAATGTATACAAGCTGTAACTGTGAAAAGTGATCTTAAAAACCAATGGGTAAAATTACAATTGTTCTGTGACCTTTAAAAAAATATTTCAAAACATTAAAAACTCTTCTCGACAACCGACAGTCATAAATATAAAGAGAAATTGTTTAAATAGTAAAACTAACGTTTAAGTTCTACAACTTAAAATATTAGAAACACTGAGATTAAAGTGTTTTATTTCTAGGTAAAAATAATATATATATGAAAATTGGATCGAACAGTGCTAGTACTCTCCGTATCGTTTAACTTCACAATATGGAGCGAACATATTTTCTATGCCTTAATGAATTATCACACTCCTTCCTAAATTTGGATTAGCTTGCAACATTTTATCCTTGGCAGTTTTAATGTCGTGAAATAGCTGAGAATTCCTTTAATCTGAGGTCTCCTTCATCCTTTCATCACAACCTCCTCACTTGTGTCAATCTCTACCCACAAAGTCCACCTGCTCTGAGCCCCTCTGTCTGTCTGGAGCCCCTGAAACAGCTCTGCTTCCACAGCAGGCTATTTCTTCTGCAATTGACTGAAATTTCACTACAGTATTACCACTTTTCCTTTTTTTGCTGCACTTTCATCTTGTTTGGTCAATTCCCTTTTGATTAACCATTTTTGTGGAGATGGCTTATGAGCTTATCACTGGAAGACACCACAACTATACAGATTGCTGTCTGTATATGAACTGGGTTAACAGATCAATGAATAATCACTGACGTGAAACAGTAAAGTGACTGGTCACGATCGTGATGCTCGTCTGTTTTACACAGTGGTTTGTGTACTGAAGAGCTAGCAGCCAAGTTTGCACTCACGTGATGACGGCTAATGAATATACTATAGTAAATGAGACTGGAACCATGTTGCTGGGAACCACCATTATTTAACTAAAACGCAGCCATTAACATTTGTGCAAAATCAGGGACTTCCTGTGCTAACAAAAAATAATTGTCATGAAATGTGGGTAAACCCAGGAAAAAAATATGGTATCAGAATTTGATATGCATTATTTTTACTATACATATGAATTAAAGAAAAATAAGTTAAACAAAGTTAAAGTTAAATGTTACCAGTTAAATCACCTGAACTTAATACCATTCCAGTTTAGCAAAAGAATGTCTACCTGTAATGAAGCAGGCTTCAGTCTTTAAAAATAAAGCAATTTTACCATTAATCACATAGGGAGATATTTTTTAAACCACTTACACATTCAGTGATGAAAATTAAAGTTCTGAAAGGTTAAACAAAAATAAACCTTGCAGAAAATAGTTCCTGATCTCAAGTATATCTGAACACCCAGAAGATGATTAGAGAACAAAAAAAGTATAGTTTAACAACACCAAGAAAACAGAAATCATGGTTCAACAGACAGGATGAGAGAGAAAATAACACCACTTCTGTGATATTCCTGCCAAAGATGCAAACTGGAATCTAACCATAAGGGAAGAAACAAAACCAAACTGAAGGACATGGTACAAAATAACTGTTCTGTAATCTTCATAAGCGCCAAGAAAAAAAAGGCTGCTGAACTCCCTGCAAGTGGAACAAAATTGAAGCTACATTACTACTAAATGCAACATGATTTTGGATTGGACTTTTTTGCTATAAAAGAGCATTATGAGGACAACTGGTAAAACTTGAATGGTGTCAAAGTATCAGATGACAGAAACCCATCCAGCTTAGGGCCTCCCTGGTGGCGCAGTTGTTACGCGCTGCACTGTGGAGCTGTGGGCGGCGGCGGCAGCAGCAGCGATGAGAGCTCGACGCCCGGCCAGGGAGAATCTTTCCCACACGATGCGGCAGACCTCTCCTGCCTCGCCCGCTGCTCCCCTCAGCAGTGTATTTCTGATCTGCCTGTTCTGCTACCCGTCTGTCTCTGGTGAACTCTCTCGCCACCCCACAGCTCTGGCCTGTACCCCAGCTTGTATGTATAAATAAATAAATCTTAAAAAAGAAAAAAGCAATCCATCCAGGTTAGATTTTGGTTGCGCAAGGCAAGGTGGGAACGCTGGACAAGTGCTCCAGTTGTAGCGGACACTGCTGCACAGCTTAATCCTCAGCTGCCAGAAGTTCTGCCAGGAGACAGCCCTTGGCAGTCATTTTGGGGTGCTGCCTCAGCTAAGGAATGCTGCCTCACCCAAGGTTCTGAGTCCTGCCCAGGAATGTCTACATCCAATAGCTCATTTTCACAGAGGCCCACGGCCTCTCTCACCCAACTCAGGACAACGCTAAAGGGTCATCCTATCTCTAGAACTCTCCACATGACCAGGTGAGGCTTCCATTAAGACTGCATCACCTTACTTCTACCTCTCCTCAAATCCTCCCCCCCCCCTTAAGGTAAGGATTCTAACAGCACTCCCCAAAAAAACTTCTCTCGTGCTAATATTTGTCTCAGAACTTCCCAGGGAACTTAACCTGCAACAGGGAACAGCATCAAGTCAGCCACTTACTCTCAAACGAATTAGGGGAAAAGAAGCTTATTCACTCTACTTAAAACTGTTCTATAAATTTGAGGTTGATTAAAAATTTACAAATACAAAAGTAGGTAGGAAAAGCACAGGAAGAACAGAAAGGGGAAAAGCATAAGAGAAAAAAGTATAACTAGGGGCATGGTTCACTGAAGAAATGAGACAAACCAATGAACAGTATTTTCTAGGTAATAATGGGAAATAAAACATGATTAACAAAAAGAATTTTTACAGAATTTATTATTCAAAGTGAATCTTGTATAGCTATAAAGTCAGTGCTAATAATTTACAATTTTTCTGATGTCTTTAAGATTCTCCTCTGAGCAGAAAAAAATGCTAGAATATTTTTTAAAACATAAGATCTCTCTCACACACAAACATAAAATTCTGCCAGATCACAAAATGTGCCACATCTTATATTATCACTATCACATCTGTTTGCCTATTTCGTTTCACAATTCAAGGCTTTCTGAGTTTATCTGTATGACTGCAACTCTTTCCCTCTTTCCCACCTTAGAAACAAAAACACCTTCTTCAGTCTTGCTATTCAAAATAGGTCCCTGGACCTGGAGCACTGGAGCACTGGGAATGTGTTAAAAAATCTAGACTCCTAGGCCCCACCTCAAACCTACTGAAACAGAATCTGCATTACAATAAGATTCCCAGATAAATTTATATGTTCATTAAACTTTATGAAGCAGGATTTGAGTTTCCACTCCAAGATGTAGAGGGTTACTAAGAGATTGTTTCCCCCCTGCAATGATACAGCCAGGAGCCTCCCTGGTGGCTCAATGGGTTAAGTCACAGCACTAGGAAGCTATCCAGAGCCACTGCAGCACAGTTCGATACCCAGCCAGGGAGCTTCCCACATGGTGCAGCAGGCCTCTCCTGCCTCACTCGCTGCTTCCCTCAGCAGTGTGTTTCAGTCAGTCTGCCTGTTCTGCTCCCCACTCTGTCTCTGGTGAATCCTCTCCTCCACCCCACCTCTGGCCTACACCCCAGCTTGTATGCATAAATAAATAAATCTTAAAAACAAAACAATGATACAGCCAGAGCAAACCTAATTGATGACTTATTTTGAACCCACAAGAGAACTCCAGTGACGGAGCAAACAGCTGGCCCTCAATCAAGAGAGGCAGGTGCCTACAAGGACAGAGGGGACATGAGCACTTACTTGTTTACTTGAGATAGATGAAACTACTGCATTTAAGCAACAAATTGGGGACTAAGGGTTTCAGTTATCTTTATTTGTAACCATTAAGAATAACTGCTTAGACTTTTAATAGAAACAAAGTTCCAGTGGGTGAGGTAAAATTCACATTAAATACGCAACAATTAAATATAAACAAAATGCAAACAATTAAAATAAGAAGGGAACAGTAGAGGGTTGGCTGGACACTGCAAAAGTATTAGGGTACAGAGAAATTCTGTGAGGGTAGACCTTCTGGCAGGTTCTTCCACCAGAAATCCCAATGGACACAAAAAAGACAAGAGAAAGCCCTAAGAAGTGTCCATTGTTGTGCAGACCTGGAGCAAAGCAGTCTTGAGGAAATCCTCCTGGATCCTTTCCTCAATCTGTCCTAGGAGTCAAAAGTCTTCCTCTGTGAGGGCCTCCCTGGTGGAGCAACAGGTTAAGTCTCAGCACTATGAAGCTATCCTCAGCCACTGCAGCAAGACTTCAATTCCCAGCTAAGGAGCTTCCCACTGGGACGGCAGACCTCTCATGTCTAGCCTGCTGCTCCCCTCAGCAGTGTACGTCAGTATATCCGCCTGTTCTGCTCCCCCTCTGTCTCTGGTGAGTCCTCTCACCACCCCACACCTCTGGCCTACACCCCAGTTCTTGTATGCATAAATAAATACATTTTTTTAAAAAAAAGTCTTCATCTTTGAGAAGGGCAAAGAGACTGTCTTAGGGCCGGTGGACTGGACCAATCATCTTTCTGGTGGGCCCAGGTTTATCTGTTTTATCACTGAAAAGTCCAGCATCCCAGAAAAAAAATGTCTCCCTAGCTCCTAGATAATGTGATTTGAAAGAAATGGAGTTTCAAATTGTCTTCTTGATTTCTATGAAAAATTTTAATGCAGCTGCAGAAAAATGAAAACAAAAGATATCTGACATGTCCAAACAGAAATTAGATTTTGCTCATTTATCTGTATATTTGGCAGAGTGCAAATGTAAATTTTGCAAATTATATTTAGTCTCTTTTGTATATATGCTTACCAAAGAAAATGAGGATTTTTTAAAAAAGATTTACTTGTTTATACATACAAGAACTGGGGTGTAGGCCAGAGGTGTGGGGTGGAGCGAGGATTCACCAGAGACAAAGTGGGGAGCAGAACAGGGGGATCTACTGAAATACCCTGCTGAGGGGAGCAGCAGGTGAGACAAGAAGAGGTCTGCTGTGCCATGTGGGAAGCTCCCTGGCCGGGGATCGAACTCAGGCTGCAGTGGTGACAGCGCTAAGACTCAACCCCTAGGCCACCAGGGAGGCCCCAAGGACATCACCTTCTTAGACATGTGGCTATCACTCTGCCGGTAATAAAAGATAGTAAAATGTCAGTCTGCCCTAGACGTCGTGGAGGAGGGATGAACAGGTGGAGCACATAGGATTTTCAGGGAAGTACAACCACTCCACAGGATATTGTAATGGTGGACACATGTCATTTCACATTAATCCGAATACAAACAATATACAAGATCAAGAAAGAGTCTTAATGTAAACTATGAACTACGGAATTATCAACACAGGTTCATCACTTAAAGCAAATGTACCATTTTGATGGGGAGGCTATACAAATGTGGGGGTAGGGAGTATACAGGATTCTCTATACCTGGCACTAATTTTGCTGTGAACTTAAGTCTATTCTAAAAAATAAAACCCAGGGGCCTCCCTGGTGGTGCAGTGGTTAAAATCTTATGCTATCAAGATACTGCCAGCCACTGTGCATGAACTCAATCCCCCCAGGGAGCTAACCCATGGAGCAGCAGACCTCTCCTGTCTCACCCACTGTTCCCCTCAGCAGTGTATTTCAGTAGATCCCCCTGTTCTGCTCCCACTCTTTCTTTGGTGAATCCTCTCACCTACCCACTCTACCCCCTGCACCTCTGGCCTAGACCCCAGTTCTTGTACGCATAAATAAATCATTAAAAAAAAATAAAATCGCTTTAAAAAACAGAATGCTATAAAATATAACTCAAAGTATAGAACAAGAATATCCTTTTCAAATTTGTAAATACACTGAGGCTGAGAATGGGGAAGAAATGAGCAGATTAAAACAGAAATTTACATGTTACTTCTCCAAAACTATTTGACAATCTTTGAAGAGGTTGTAAGGAGCCTCGAACAGGATGACCCAACTGCACCTGAGTTGTCTGAGCTTATGTTTAGATTGTGACAAGATGTCATACCATGAAAAATTGACTCATTTCTTGATAATAACTTATTCAGAGCTCAAAAAAAAAAAAAAAGGAAAGAAAAAAAATGGCAGCCAAATTAAACGGGACTTTCTCAACTTCCATGCTAGAGCTGTAACTTTCTGAAATCTAACTTCAGTTTTACATGTTCAAATTATCTCTACTTTCAAACCACTTTTCCTGAGAAAGACAAATTTAATTTAAGACGATAACATTTTTTTAATTATAATTAGCATTTTACACAGACATGATAAACAGCTAATCTACTCAAACAAGCCTGTAAATACAAGCTGGAAGTAAATTTTTTAAATAAAATACCACATACTAGAATGGTGAGAATTGGTCTGAGAGTCTCTAAAATTTTACCTGAAGGTTTTGTAACTCATTTTAGTTACCCAGTCAAAACAACAAATGATTACAAAGTTATATAATTAGGTCCCAGAGTTAGAAAAGAAGTGGAATACTGCCCTAACATTTAAGGTTAACATTTAATGATTTCATAGGATTTTTTTTTTTTGAGACTTAGTATATATTTTAAAACATGGTACAGAGCTGGTAGAGACCTGGAGATCACTTGATTAAAACCATAATGTTGTACTTTTGAGGGAACAAGCCTTCACATGTCTGAGCCAGTCACATGGCTGCGGTACTGTCAAAACCTTTACTAAAACCCAGTCCTATCAGTCCAGTGTTCTTTCCATTATGTACAATGAACTGAAACAACTGAGATATATTTAAAATACAGACACACACAATCACATTTCATACTGTTGAAATAATTACTTTCCTTTGTATTACATACTACATAATGTCCAAATTTTTCAATGAGTTACAAATAGGTAAATAAGTACATGAATGAGTAAATTACGGCCCTTGGACCAAATTCTATTTTTATGCAGCCAGTGAGTTAAGATGGTTTTATATTATTAAATGGCTGGGAAAACCACCCTCAATCCCTATTACCACTGATGATATTTCTAAATACAGTCAACCTAAAGCAACAGAGTACTTACATGCAAGATTACACTAGCAGTTAATCAAAGACAACTGTCTATGTACTTCCTTTACTGTTAAAAAGCTAAAGCAAGAGTCAAGGTCTTCATTCTCACACAAATATAAAGTAGATATATTTTCATAGCTCAACCCCCAACTCCAGGAGTATTCTTCAAACTTCAATACAAGTTCCATATTTCAAAAGCCATTTAACAAGGCAATTGAGGAGCTTAACTATCATTTGGAAGGCATAAATCTGTAGTATAATATGCTAAGAAGGTATTTTTACTTAACAGAATTCTACAAATGCTTTCAAAACACTTAAAATCACAGGCTCATAAACTGAAACCAGGACTTACAAATACCAGTATCAAAAGATATTTTAAAAAATGAAATACATAATATCTTATTACAGATCAGCATTAACAGATAAAGATTTTGACAAGGAAACACCAAGTCAAATGTTATTCCCAAAAGAACTTCAACTTTTTCATTAGAAGATCTGTATTACGAAAAAAAAAAATTGTCCTCAATTTTTAATTTTGTCAATTAAAAAAATGCAGAAATTTGTTTTCACTCTTACATAAATGTTACACAGGATCCTCCAATTTGCTTCTTGGCTTATAAAGCCTATGATATTTACTGTCTGGCCCTTTACAAAAAGTGAGATCACCCCTGCTTTATAAAGAAGTCAAATTTATTTTTTTAACTTTTAAGAGACTAATACTTAAATTAACACTAAGCAATACTTCTCCTTATCCTCGCATCAACTCACTCAATTATCTCCCATCATACAACAGATCTTCTCAAGGACACCAGTGACCTCTTGGTAAACAAATTCTATCTTAACTGCCCTCTTAGCAACAAGCATCGCAGCACATCACTTCGTCTTTCTTGAATTTTTTTATTTTGGCTTAAAAACTCTGCTTTTTATCCTATTTCACTGGATGCCCCTCCTCAGTCTCCATTGCTGGCTCCTACTCTTCTGATTTGAAACTTTGGGGCTTGACAAGCTAAATTGTGGGCCTTTTTTTCTCGTCTCTATCCAGAGCAAAAGTTGGCACACATTTCCTGTGAAGGGTGAGGTTCTAAATATTTTATGCCCTGGGGCCATCTGGTCTCTGTCATAACTACTCAGCTCTGACATTCTAGCATATGAATAGACACAGGCAATACGTAAATGAGTAAGTACGGCTCTATAGCAATAAAACTTTATTTACAAACACAGGCAGCAAGCTGGATTTACCTGTGACCCACAGTTATTCCACCCCTGACCTACACTCTTACCTCTCCTCTCCTCTTTCCTATAACTAGAGCACCTACAAACAACTGTTGACATCCACACTTAAATGTCAGCCTATGAGTTCCACACCTATGTGCATAAACACACACAGACTGGACATCTCCATTCACATTCACAAAGGTATCTTAAAGTTGTCATGTCCAAAATTAACACTTTAATTTCCATTCCCCTATCCATTCTTTAGCCAATCTTCTCCCCACTGGTTAACGGCTTCATCTTTCATCAATCACTGAGTGAGAAGCCCGAGTAAGCACAATTTCCTTTCCTTTAATCATTTGCCTTTTCTAACCGACCTGCACGATGCAGCAATTCACTCTCCAAATATATCTTGATTTCCTTCTCTTCATTTCCATTGCCACTTAGGTTAAGTCGCCATCATCCCCAGCCTGCACTACTGCAAGATTCCAAAGTGGTCTTCAGCTTATGCATTTGCACCCTACAATTTGTTCTTTAATAGCAGCCAAAGTACTCTTTAAACACCGTTATTTTACTCTCATATTTAAACTTTCAAATAGCCTCCATATGGTTTACCTAGAGAGATCCTGACTAATCTGGCTTCTACCTGCCCATTTCATCACACTCTCCCCTTTGTTAAGATCCACTCACTATCTACTTTATTGTCATTCCTACAGTATGCCAGGTCTCTTCCTAACTCAGGGTTTTGATACTGCTTTTCCTCCTCAGAATGACCTTTCTCCAGCTGTCTGAATGACTTGGCTTCCACTCAATCCTTCACTTTCCACTTAACAATTACCTACACAAAGGCACCTACCTAGCCCTCTTGGAACATTTTCTTTGGCAGTCTTGACCCATTATCTAAGTATTACAACCTGAGATGGTCATGCTGGTGAGGTCAGGTTCCTATCCTCTGGTCAACAGTTCCAGTTGAGCCCAGCCTTCCAGCTATCTTCACCAAGGTCCTGGCCCATCTGTCAGCTGTAGTTTACAGAGTGACCGCCACACATACCACGTGAAACAGCAAATCATCCAGTCATGCCCTGCCTGTATTCCTGATCCACAAAATCACGATAGAAGTTTTTTAAATCACACATAACTCTGAAATCAAGTTACATGTAAGTGATGATTAAAGACTGTTAATAGCAGATATCCATTTTATACTGTGTGCAACCTGTTTCTGCCTGTTTGATCCCTAGTAACAGTGCAACTCCGTTATACCAAGAACTCTATTCAGAATCAAGCTTGTGAGAATATACTGTTATAATTAGGTTCCTTTCATATTGGTTAATTCATGGATTATAGCAAAGTTTCTTCTAAATTACCTAGATCTAATACAGAGGCTCTCAACTTACTAGAGATCTCTCATTCCTCCTGCCTCAATTCACACTTTCATGTCCTCATCCTGGTTCTTTCCCTCTTGTTGGGTCCAGCTGGGGCTTCACTTCCTTATTTCTTTCACTATTTCAACAAGGTATTGAAATGTCTTTATATACATATTTTACTTTGGATTATGAAACGTCTTCCTTGTCTTTTATCTTCTTTAAGCAAAAGTCAAGTCTAATAGCTTAACACAGTTGTGATTTTTTCACATTAATTCCGAACAATGGGCTGAGGAAAATGAGGATATGCACTGGTAAGAGTTCAAGAAATCTTATTTGTTTTTAAAGATTCTAGATATCCACTTCACTCTCAGCTTTTTAACTTTCTGGCTTTTCATTTTGATAAAGGCCCTTTACAATATATGGCAAGTTCTCAAAACAAAACTTTTCATCCAACCTCAAATAATCACAAAACATGGGGAGCTACAAGATTAAAATTGAAAATTATGGGCCTCCCCGGTGGCGCAGCGGTTAAGTGCTGCGCTGTGGAGCTGTCGGCAGCGGCGACACGAGTTCGACGCCCGGCCAGGGAGAATCCCACATGGTGCGGCAGACCTCTCCTGCCTCACCCGCTGCTCCCCTCAGCAGTGTACTTCTGATCTGCCTGTTCTGCTCCCCACTCTGTCTCTGGTGAACCCTCTC
>PVIJ01003778.1:0-32408 GCA_004024925.1 Scalopus aquaticus | reverse complement strand
TTGAAAATTATGTGGTATATCTATTTGGATGGAGATAAATGGTAAAAAACAAATTTTAAAAGTATACTATTACCACTTACACAGAGAAAGCAGGAAAAAATATCAATACAAGCTTAAGATCTAATGATAGAAAAGCTGCTCAGATCACCTCAATGCATCTCTTACATGTATAAAAAGTTTACATGTATAAAATGTTTAAAATACCTAAAATACAGACTTAACAAAACAATTCCACAGGAAGCGCCTTCTCTCAATTTCTCTCACTGTGCCTTAACATGCCAGCTCTTTGCTCACTGTAATTCTCCAATGAAGAGTACTTACAGCACCTCAAGTAAGAGTGGAAGGCAGACTCCAAGATGATCCCAGTGATTTTTACTTCCTGGTATTCGTACCTTATACAGTACTCTCCCACAATTACCTGGGCAAAGAGATGGCTATCTCTTCTAAGATTGGGTTATAAAAGACTGTCATTTCCAGCTTGGGCTAGGGCTCTCTCTCATCAGTAATTGTGGAGGACACCCACCACCTGCCATGACTTGAGAACACTTAAGCAACCCTGTAGTGAGGTCCACATGGCAAGAAAATGAGATTTCCAACCAAGAGCCACGTGAGTGAGCCTTCTTGGAAATGGATCCTCAGTCTAGTCCAGACTTCAGATGATGCAACATCAGCTTCATTATAAGTTCATTAGAGACAAAACATCCCATTAAGCTTCTTTCGGATTCCACATTCAGAAACTGTGATACAATGTTTGTGTCAAGCATTTTGAGGTCATGTTACACAGCCAGGGATGACACATGAGGACTGCCCATCCAGATTGCTGTATTTTAAATGGTCTTTTAAACCATTACATATAGAAATAGTAATTGCGAAGTTTGGAAGAAAGATTTATTTTTAAAATCTTGGTTAAAATTGAAAGGTAATAACAGGACTATAAGGAAACCAAATAGGAGAGAGACAATCACTGGGGGGGGAGGGGGGTTGGAGGCGGAGGGAGGGAAGGAAAAGGGCACAAAATGGAATAGAAAAGAACACAAGGGACCATGGAGATGGATCACGGGTGAATTGGTGGTGGGCTACCCAAGGTGAATGCAAAATGTAAAAGACATAAATAACAATAAAAATATATATTAAGGGCCTCCCCGGTGGCGCAGCGGTTAAGCGCTGCGCTGTGGAGCTGTCTGCAGCGGCGACACAAGTTCGATGCCCGGCCGGGGAGAATCCCACATGGTGGGGCAGACCTCTCCTGCCTCGCCCGCTGCTCCCCTCAGCAGTGTACTTCTGATCTGCCTGTTCTGCTCCCCACTCTGTCTCTGGTGAGCCCTCTCGCCGCCCCACACCTCTGGCCTGCACCCCAGCTTGTATGTATAAATAAAAAATAAATCTTTTAAAAAATATATATATATTAAAAAAAAATTGAAAGGTAAAAGCAGTAATGCCAACTTGCCAGCAATACTTGTAAAAACAATGACCCAACAACGTATCTGCAGGATACAGATTGTTTCTGGAAGAAGAGCAATCTGGTTGAGCTGACAGACTGAGAAAGGAAACATCAACTTCTTTTAAATTGGGGATGAATCAATTTATTTGTAATTTAAAAATCACAATATCCTGTCTTAACTTTTAGATATCCCACAATGCCTTTCCTATCTATTACAAATTGATTCTAAAGCTTTATCTTTTCACAGACTGTATCGCAAACCTACTGATAAACACACAAGGCAGGTAAGAGCAAATATACAAAATTCCAGCAGTAGACTCCAATGCCACATCAAAGTAAGAATGAATCTTCTTCTATAATATTTCCACTCTAAATGCAGACATTTCATTAGATCATACAAGCATCCTTTCCAAAAACACATAAGACTTCCCATCAGATGAAACAGCCCTTGTAACAGAATTTATTCCATTAGAAAGTGCACTTTGTACAAACATATTTAGTACATAAGTCAGGTATTTTCATACATTCAAATTACAGTAATGAAAGAAAAACATGGGCATTTGTCACTGATTGGGAAAAATGCTGATTTCAGTAATGGAATGACTGTATGCATTTTCAATATAGTAAAATCACTTTATCATAAATGATTAATGAGTAAGATAATTTACTAGTGACAGTTTCTTCCAGTTATCTCTGGAGTAGCTATATAGCCATAAAACAGTAAGGAACACTAAAAATTAAAGCAACAGCACCGATAAGTGTCATTTCAGTCAAAGGGCAATAATTTAGCCATTAACATTAGCAAAAATAGCTAATTTAAACTTTGAAATTCTTTAGCTTATAAACAGGAGATAAACATTTATTTTTCCACTGCACTGTGTTCTACATCTTTACCTGTTTTCCTAGACCAAAGATGCCAACTTAAATTACTAAATTCTCTCTCATATAACTTACAGAACTGTTAAGTTCAATTCAGACTTAACTGATCTCTACTAACTGAAGTTTATAAGCCCGCCCAGAATATTTAAAGCTATGTTAAACTAAAAAAATAATCCTTATTGGAAAATGTGTTATGCCCCTTCAATACTGCCTACATGTGCTACAACAAGATATGAGGTAAAATTTATCCAGCTGTACTGCTTGCTACATGCTTTAGAAAAGTTGCCACTAATTTATAATAGGGTCCTCCTACCACATAACAATGTTACTGCAGAATTTCCAAGAAATTACTTCCAGAAAAGGCCAAATGTATGCTCAAATATAGTCTTATCAATGAAGGAAGAGACCTGAAAGTAATGCCCCTGAATGACTTCTATATTCTTTCACAAGGAGAACATTTATCAGAAGTGAATATTCTTAAACCACGCATGGCCTACACACATAGCTTACAAATGTTCCAGGATTTGACTATGATTTCATATGATTACATATTTAATAACTGAATTGATTGCTATGCCACATTCGCCCTGTAAAAGCACTGTGGATAGACAATGTCTGGAATCATCGAACTATAAATTGGTCCATAATTTCTTGAACCCGCGTGGGTTGGGGGGGAGGAAGAGAGTTAAAAGGCACAACTAAATAAGTCTGTGAAACAGTGGCAGAGATCAGTTCTGCTTCTATGCGGTAGATAATTCATCCCTCCATCGCGATGCACACTACAAAAAAAAAAAATCACTTTCATGCTCAATAACGGCCAATCAAATGCCATGTTCCAAATTAGTGTGCTCTAAACTTCGGAATCCAGGAGATGCTTATATACCTACCAACTCTAGGGGGTGGGGAGTAAACTTAAAAAAGAAAAAACCACGAAAGAAACTTTCAAACACATCGGAAAGTAACATGACAAATGCATTCTGCCTGTATGGCCGTTTTCAAGGGGAACAACATTTTAAGACTGACTTAATAATTTGCTCCTCTCATCCTTCTGCTTTTCTAAACTTCTAGCTTTTTCACCTGGACTCAAATTCTGACCTCCCGGCACGCGGCACAGGTTTTAAAAATACCCGACTTGAACATGCCAGCTTAAAAATAGCGTGGCCTCGCCGTTCCCAGCGACCTGCGAGCAGAAGTCTGCTTTTCACTGTGCAGCCGCAGATTTCCCAGAAACGCAGGGAAAACAAATCCCACATTCCTGTTGACTGCGCTGTTTCCACCTCTCGGGAAACAAACACTGGAGTTGAGCTCGGGCGCACAGAACCTCCCCGGCTGGCAAGTCGGCGCCTGCAGGTGCGGGCCTGCCCCACTCGGCCCCTCCCCGGGCGCGCGTCGCTTCCGCGGCTCGCACGGCCGCAACCCCACAGCGTCCCACACGCCGCTGAGCATCTCCGAGGAAGCCACCTCCCGGTTTGGGGAGCCCCGGCCCCCCATCTTCGTTTGACAACCAGGCAAGAAAGTTGCTCCCGCCTCTGGGGCGTGCGGCGCTTTCGGGGGGGCGGCCTGTCCCGCCAGCGGCCAGGCTGGGCTGGGAGGCTCCAGCACCACCAGCCCGAGCCCGCGGGTGGGCGGCGGGGGTGGGGGAGCCCGCCCAGCCTGGGCCCCCCCGGCCGCGAGCGTCCCGCGCCGTCCTCCCGCCCGGGCCGCGGGCAGCGGCAGGCTCCCCCCGGGCACCCCGGGCCGGCCCCGCCGCCCCTCACCTTGGGCGATGGCAATGGACTCGAAGCGGTGCAGCTCCTTGAGCAGGCAGCTCCTCTCGGTGGAGTGCAGGCTGTAGATGAAGTCGCGCGCGCCCTGCGCCGTGTTCAGCGCCTCCACCGGCTCCTTCTTGGGGTGGGTGCCCAGCCCCCGCGCGCCCCCGGGGCAGGCCCCCGAGGCCGCGAGCGCCAGCAGCCCCCGGCCGCAGCCGCACCAGGACGGCGGGCGGGGCGCGGCGGCGGCGGCCGGGCCGGGCCTCAGGCTGCGCGCGGGCCGGCTCCTCAGCAGCGGCAGCAGCCGGGACATGGCGGGCTGAGGAGCGGGGACCCCCGCGGCCGTCCGGGAGGCGACTGGGGGCGCGGCTGCGGGAAGAAGGAGCTGGGCTCAGCCCGACCCCGCCCCGATGTCCTCCGGCCAGGCAGCCGAGGCGCCGCGCACCATGCACTCAGGGGCCCGCGCGCCTGTCGCCTCCTCTTCCGTCCCCCTTCCCTCCCAACAAGCCGGCGGGGGCCCCACCGACGAGGAAAACTTTCTCAGAGGCGGCCCGGCCAGGGACTCCCGGAGCGGGCGGGCGGCTGGTGCGGGCGGGCGCCTCCCGGCTAAGAGGGAGCGGCGCGGGCGGGCGGGTTCGGCGAGGGTAAATGTCTGTCAGCCGGCTCTTCCAGAGGGATGAGTCAGCCACGAGCCGCCCTCCGCCGGCGCCGCCCTCCTCAGGAGCCGGCTTTCCCACCCTCTCGTCTCCCCCGGTCCCCGCTGGAAACTGCTCCCGCGCCCTCAAAGCGGCCGCGCTCTCCAGCCACCGCCGCCGCCGCCACCCCTAGCGGCAGTCGAAGGGGTAACAGGGCGGGGCGAGAGGGAAGGGGCGGGGCGGGGCGAGAGGGAAGGGGCGGGGCCGCGCAGGCGCAGTGGGCAGGCGGGTGGGGAGGAACGTGCTCCCGCGTCCCCGCCTCCTCCCATGCGTGAAGGTGGAAGGGGAGAGGGCGCGAGCCTCTTCTGGCTTCCGTCGCCTTCAAAAACAACCGGGGGGCGGGGGGGAAAGGGGAAAAAAAAAAAAAAAAAAACAACCGGAGAGATTAGGAAGAGTTTTGGACCGCTCGCCCGGCCTGGTAGTGCAACTGGCCCTCGGCCCCGCCCCAGCTCCATACTAAATCTGGAACTCGTTCTGGGCGGTGCTCCAGCGTGCGGCCCGCGTGCCACGGGCCAGGCGGCGACCGGCCAGGCCTCTCCCCGGCACAGCTCTGCGGCGCCGGGCCTCGCGGGGTCACAGCGCCCTGCCCAGGCTTTGGGGTATTTTAGCTCCCAAGCCGCGCGCCCTCTGCCAGTCACCACCCACCATGTCCTGGGCCAGACGCTGGGTACCCTAAAGGCAAGACGAGGCCACGTCTACCCTTTCCTTAGAAGGATTGGAGACGTTGACCCAGAGAACACCTTCCCTGTTCTGATGCCAGCAGATTGTTAATGCTGGCGCCGAGGCTAGACTGTCATTTCCACGTGTCCGGGTCCTAGGCATCTTTCAAGACTCAGGTCAAAGGGTCTTCTGCCATCTCTGCTTCATCTGAGTCTAGTGACACTTAGGCTGCTTGTCTTAAAGAGTAGATCCACTTAGAGAATAAATCTGCTAAAGTGTAACCAAGGTCTAAATCCTTTCCTGATATCTGCAGCTGCACCCAGCCCAAGTCCTTGTGTGTGGATGTGCTGTAAACATGTAAGTGCACTATATAAACGTGAATCTAGGGAAGCATGTTATTAAATCCTACCGCACTAATACGGTGGTTCTCCAAGTGGCATCTCTGAATGGCTGAGCTTGTTAGACTTGCAAATTTGTGTGTTCCACCTGAGACCTCCTGAAACTGGACTATTAGTCACCTGTGTTTAAACAAGCCCTCTAGTTAGTACGGATGCACACAAACATAGGCGTGCCAGTGCTTTAAAGAAAAATGGAAACCTGTTTTTTTTCATGGATATGTACTTAACATAGCTATAAAAGGATGGATAAATGAAAGTGCTACTTTACACAAAGATAGACCAAGTAAACTTGAAATATTTCCATGGTTGCTTATCTGTCTGATGGACATCTATGTATAGATATACATATATAAGTGCAATATATAATAAGCAAGCGCAACATGTATGTGTATATATATGTATGTAATGCAATAATGACAATTAAGAATGCTTTCTGTGGCAAGGTGAGCTCTTTATAGAGACTATGTCTTGTTTTTGAAACCCCCTTCAGCCTCAGGGTGTGTTGGAATCCTCTGCAGAGCTATTTTAGTCTCAAGTTCTTGGAATTGTCACCATCCTCCTCCCCATATCCCTTACCCCCAAGAGATTCTGACTCACGGATGTGGGGCTAGGCCTGGGAGGTGAGGTTTGAAGAAAAAAAAAAATTCAGTAAGAAACCACCTCAACAGTCTCTAGGACCCCATTTTTGTGTGTGGTCTGCAGAAACAGATTGCAAAAAGTGTTATAACTGGATCAACCATTTCCTAGTTGCCTGTTGGTGGAAGGTTGTTAAAATGGTGTTCCCAATGAATCAGGTCTTGTGGTATCAACTCCCTGTATAGACCTGCCCACATTGACTTTGGATTTGGCCATGTGACTTCCTTTAACCAATAAGTAGGACATCACAAACCTGATCTATAAGTGCTTGTTCGTTGGGACTTTTTCTAATGTGCTTGCTATATGACTTATGAATAGTCAATCCTGGTATAGAAAATAAGAGCAACTAAAATATAGAGGCTTATGAGGGGTGTTGCACATAAAATAAACGGGTATGTGCTTAACATAGATATAAAAGGATGGATAAATTAAAGTGCTACTTTGCATAAAGATAGACCAAGTGAACTTGAAATACTTCCATGGTTTCTCATCCATTTGATGGGAATCTTGCTAAGTCTGCTCATTTGTTAAATGAAGATAAGGACATCTGCTTAATAGGGGTATAGTAAAATTAAATGAGTTCATACATGGAAAACATTTCAAACAGCACCTGGAAGTGATAAGTGCTCAATAAATATTAGCAATTATCCAGATTTCTATGGACCTCTCAAAACCCCAGGATTATGTCTTCTAGCTCTAGTTTGAGAAATACCTACCTAGCTATGTCATTTCATACCTGGGTTGGGAGTTAAACAGAAGTGTAGGATAAGGCAGGTCTCAAAGTGGGTGACAAGAGGAGGATTCTGAGAAATTTTGACAATGCTCAGCAGCTAGTAGCTGCAGGTTGGAGAGTATTACAGAAATGAGGGTGGGTCTGGGACTGATCTGGGACTCAGCCACTGAAAGACTGGCAGAAGCAGGAGTCAGCAAGATGGGCAAAAACTAGAGGACAATGGTGTTTACAATTCTCTCTATTCTTACTACAGGTGCCTGGAAGGGTGCTCACCTGATAAAACGCTGGCTGTTACCACTGGGATATTGGCTGATTCTTTTTACTTTCTCCTTTGCATCAGTTCTAGTTGTTTCAGTGGTTTATGATATATGTGTGTATCATTTCAACAAAGTTTTACTGTAAGGACAGGAACTAGAAAATATTTTTGGTAAGAAAGACCCTAAGTAAGTCCTAAACAGATTATTTCTTTTGGACCCTTGGCATTCCTCTACACTGATCATTCAATACTACCCTCTGAGCATTACCTCCGTGGTACTTCATTTTTTTTTCTTTTTATTTAATTTATAGCCTTTACATTATTGTGTATCCCCATGGGTTTCACACCACCAATTCACCCGTGAACCATCACCATAGTCCCTTGTGCTCTTTTCTCCCCTATTTTGGTCTCTCTTCCTCCCCCTCCCCTGTAGAATATCTCTTATTTGTGGTTGCCTGCTAGTTTTTGCTTTTGTTTATGTTTTATGTGCTATTTTCTCTTTCTGATTTCTCATTTGGCTCTCTTGTATTCCTCCTGTAAGTGATACCATTCGATATTTTTCTTTTTCCTTCTGGCTTATTTCACTGAGCACGATCCCTTCTAGCTCCATCCATGTTGCTGAGAATTACATTAGCTTATCATTTTTGATTGCTGAATAGTACTCCATTGTATACATGTATGTGGTACTTCATTTCTGAAAATAGAATCTCTGTGTCAGAAATGCCCATCACAGGGCAAGAGACAGGATCTAATAGCAGCAGCCCAGATAGTAGAGGAGGGAGCTGTCCATGGGAACTCAGCGCTCCTGTGCCAGCTTCATACTCCATGAGCCCCGTCTGTATCTGCCCAGAAATACGTCTGCAGGCAGCAAAGCTGTGATTTCACATACCCAACATAAAAAGTGCACATACATACGCAATACACAAACACACACACACACATACACAATACACAAACACACACACACACACACACACACACACACACCTGTCTGTTCAGAGCAATATTTTGTAACTTTTTTCCTTTACAGGCTACTCATCTATTTGAGGTTGGGGAGGCCTATTGATCCAGGTAAATATAAACAAAAGGGCTTTGAAAAGTTTTCGCTTCAATTTTAAACTCACATTGTTAAGCTAACAACTATTTAGATGCCTCAACAACTACTTCTGAAAAATGACTCCATCTTTGAGTCCCTCAGGAAGGCCCACAGAAGGATTTAAAATGTACCTGTGTTTTTCAGAAGGATAATAAGGCACCTCTACAGACTTTTCTGAATACCTTGGCTCATAGTTTATATTTAAAGGTGAGAGAACAAAAAGCTATTTGGAGAATTTTTGATTGGTAGAGGTGCCTAACTGGTGGTTTCATGAAATCATTTGGAATTGGTTAGTGGTAGGTACCTAGAAAACTAAGCCAAAAAAAAAAAAAATGAGGAGATTGTTAACTCTATCTTTTTAAAAATGTGTATTAATGAGAAAATATAGTAAACTAAAAGGCTTCTGGTAAATAGCATTTAAAGGATTATACAATACAGAACATTAATTTAACCAAATTTGTGAAATTTCTAAATTGGGTGAGTGGGGGAGGGGAGGTGTCTTAGTGAGCTGGGTCAGTTATTACCAAATACCGTAGAATGCTTGACTTGCACAATAGGAATTTATTTCTCACAGTTTGGCAGACTGGAAGCTCAAGATGAAGGTGTCGGCAAGGGAGATTTCATTCTGAGACTTCTCTTGCCTTGTGCACGGCCACCATCTCCCTGTGTGCTCACATAAACTCTTTGTGCAAGTGTAAAAGTGAAGAAGACCTGGTGTGTCCTTATAAGGGCGCTAGTCCCACCATAAGGCCCCTGCTCTTGTGAGTTCATTTAACCCTAATTATCTTCCTCCAATCCCATCGCGAAATAGCAACACAATGGGGGCTAGAGCTTCAACATATTGGGAGGGGGGAGGTGAAACATTCAGTCCGTTACAAGTTGTGTGTGTGTGTGTGTGTGTGTGAGAGAGGGAGAGAGAGAGTGTGTGAGTGTGTGTGTGTAAGCAAAACGTAATCTAGCTTATTTGATAAATATAAGTGAAACTTAATTTAGTTTATTTCTCCCTCTATCACTTCCCAGTTGCTATAAAAACTAGGTCTGCTGATTAGTTTCACAGAAATAGTTAATCATTAATCGATAATCACTACGTGGAAGACACTATGGTAGGCACTCTGGATACTTCGTTTTATTGAATCCTTTTAGCCTTGCAAAGTAGTTTTTGTTATCTCCGGTTTTCAGAAAATGACGACCATGACTCATCAACGTCCGTGGTCAAGGTGCTGTGCTAAACTTTTAATATAGATTACCTCTCTGTCTTTATTAACAACCCTATCAGGTAGGAGCTATTTTTAAACCTCATTTTTTTAGATAAGAAGCTGGAGACACATACAGGTCAAGTAATTTGTCCAAGGTCACACAGCTAATCAAGAGGGGCAGGATTCAAATCTCTGGTCTCTATGATTCCTGAGTGAAGTGCTGGGCCCCTCAAAGGCCCAGCCCAGTTCAGGTACAGACAAGCTGACCTTCCAGCTGAGAGACACTGAGTCACCATCACGTCTTTTCATGAGCTTCAAGATTTATTAAAATTAAAAGTCTACTTTTCTTCTTGAGAGCCCCAGCAGCGACTTCCCTCAGTAAATTAGCTCTTGCCTGACTAGCTTCATTTTTAATGATTTTTCTAATACCCAGTCTGAATTTCCCCCTTATCATTATCCTTCTTGACTAACCCAAATGATTTCTTCATGTATTGCTGCCCCTGAGGCATTAGAAAATATATCATTTGAGGAAAAATTATATAAAATAATATATACAAGATTCATTAAGATCAAAATTCAATAAATGTTAGAAAGGATTAATATATTTCAATCTCTCTCACTTGCAATCATTTATTGCCAACTATCTCTCTGTTTAGCCCAATACTGGGTTCAATCCTATCACCTTTTCTTCTTCCAATGAGCCTTTGCTCCCCTTCTCTTTGGCCAGTTATATCCATGGTCATACCTGTCCTGGTCATCTCAAATAACATACCCACTTAAATTTCAATCATAGCCCTCTCCTCCCTCATCATCACTTGCTCTACTTCTGTATCACATGTTATTACTACTCCCAAAGCAGCAGTTTGATCCTATCAGGACATTAATTCTATTGCTTTTAGTTCTCCATCACTCCTCTGTCCTTCCTTGTTTTTGACCCCAGCTTATCTCATTTGGTCTTGTAAAGTAGCTTTGGCCTTACAATGAATCGCTTTGAAACAGTGTTAGCTTGCTTACCCTCTCCACCCTACTTATTTGGGGAAATGTCAATTCTAGGTGATCCCCACTGGATCCTTCCCACAAGCCTCAACGCTTCTTCCACTATCTTCCATCTTTAAAATAAATCTTCCCTTGAACATACATTTGCCTGTAGCTCCATCACCATGTTTCTATTTCATGTAAGAGTAAAACTCCTGGAACTTTGGTCAGCATCTCTAGTTCACAGTCAACATCTCCACGTCTTCATTTCCCATTTACTCTTCAACCCACTCAATGAGGCCATGCTCCCAGCACTGCACCAAAACTGCTTTAATCAGACAATAAGGTCTGTGTTGCCAAATCTAATGTTAACTCTTTCCATTTTCTTTTAAATCTCAAAGGTCTGTGAAAGGGCAAACTACTCCCTTAATCTAGAAATGCTGTTGTTTTCAATGTCTGGGAAGCTACTTTCCCAGTTTTCCTACTATCTTATTATTCTAAGTCGTCTGGGAAGCTACTCTCCCAGTTTTCCTACTGTCTTATTGTTATTCTAAGTCATCTTTAAAGGCGTTACCTAGCCGTGTCCCAGGGGTTGCTCCCCAGCCTACCTCTCTTTCTACCTCTGCTCTCACTGCTGTGATCTCATTCAGTCCCATAGCTGTGCTGCCGTCTATATGAAACGACTCCAAATCTCCATCTCCAGACTAGTAGGTGGAGACTCATGTGGCTAGTTGCTCACTTGACATCTCCACTTGAATATCCAATAGGTATCAAATGGGACATAAGCAAGGACTCATGATTCAACACCTCCCTGATCTAGCCCTAGGTAAGCAGCACTCCCAGCCACCTATATTCCTGGGTCAAAAAAAAAATCCTAGAAGTGAAATGTCTATAATAGGCAAATCTATAGAGACAGAAAATAGCTTAGTGATTGCTTAGGTATACTGGGTTGAGTGATGCCCTCCCCCCCCAAATAAATCATGACTATGTTATAACCCCAGGAATCTATCACATTGACCTTATTCAGGAGAAGTCTTTGCAGATGTAATTAAATTAATGATCATGACATAAGAATATCCCAGATTCCCCAGGTAGATTTTAAATTCAATGAATAGTGTCCTTTTAAGGAACAGAAGAAGTGGGGCCTCCCTGGTAGCGCAAGGGGTTAAGTCTCAGTACTATGAAGCTGTGGCAGCTGCCACTGCAGCACCAGTTCGATCCCCAGCCAGGGAGTTTTCCACATGGCGCAGCAGACCTCTCCAGTCTCGCCTGCTGCTCCCCTCAGCAGTGTATTTCAGTGGATCCCCCTGTTCTGCTCCCCATCCTGTCTCTGTGAATCCTCTCACCACTGCCACACCTCTGGCCTAAACCCCTCTTGTATGCATAAATAAATAAATCTTTAAAAATAAAAGAGAGAGTGAGAGACAGAAGAAGAGAAAACATGAAAGACAGGAGAAGGCCAGATAGGGGCAGAAAGTGGAATGTTACAACCACAAGCCAAGGAATGCCTGGGGCCTCCAGAAAAGCAAGAAAGGAATCTCTCCTAAGGCCTTCAAAGGGAGTACAACCAGCTAACAACTAACTCCCACATCTGCTTCCAGAACAGCAGGAGAATAAACTTCTGTTGTTTTAAACCATCTATTTCCTGATAATTTGTTACAGCTGCCCTAGGACAGTAATACAGTAGGGTGGGGGCAGAGAGAAATAAGGTGTGACTGCGAACGGGGGTGAGATCTCTTTTTGGACTGGTGAAATGTCCTAAAATTATATCATGCTAATGTTTGCCCAACTCTGTAAAACTAAAAACCACTAAATCCAAGACTTTAAATGGATGAATGTTTATGATATGTAAATTATGTCTTCATACGACTATGAAAATAATACCCTTAGGAGCTTCCTTTAATTCTCTCTTTTCTTCATTCTTATATTGCAATTCACCAGCAAATCTTTGGACTCTCCTCTAAAATCTGACTCAGATCTGACAGGCTCTTCATTTCCACTGCCACCATCTCCGTCCAGGCCATCATCTCGGGTCTGCGTACCACAAGAGCCTAAATGGTTTCCCCACCTCCTCCCAAGCCTTGAACAAATCCCTGGCCCTTAAAGCAGACAAATGGTCATCTTCAACACAGATCAGGTCATGTTTCGCTCTCTTGTTTGACCCTGTCCCCTCTCCCTCTGGTTTTCCTTTGCACTGAGAAAAAACAAACGTTCGCACTGAGTCCTACTGCACTTTCTGGGCCTCTCTGGCCCTGACCATACCTCAGACCTCACCTCCTTCACACTGCCCTTTGCTCTAAGCTTCAGTCACACAAACCTTCTTTATGGCTCTGGGCCAGGACGGACCAATCTCATCCCTGCTTCAGGATCTTTGCCCCGGCTGTTCTGTAGCTTACTCCCTGCTCCTGAATTCCCTCGCGGCTGTCTTCTCGTCAAAACCCTCTACGGCTCAATCCTTTACCCCCAATAACATCGCTTTGTTTTATTGTTCAGCAATTTTTGTTGTCTGAAATAAGGCTGTTCAGGTAGTGGTTTACTTATTTATAGTGTATTTCTCCCCGGTAAAGATAAACTCTATGGGGACAGGGATCTATCTTTCTTACTCAGGGCTAAGTCTCCACTCCTGCACTCTCTTGTCTCTCTCTGACAGGAGAGAGCTCGGTAAGGATTGCATTCGTGAATAAATGAAGGCTACAAATCATAATATACAGCCTGTTGCCCTTAACAAGCTTACAGCCTATGGTTGGTCTAAGACATAATTGTACTGTCAAAATATATTCGACAATAATATGAGACAGAACACAAACAGGCAATACGTACCCAGAGTCTTCACCCAGAGCAAATCTGGTGACCACTGCACCATGGGGAGCTCCTGGGCACACACTGTCTCCCAAGCCCGCACTGTCCTGGCAACTGCAGTAACTGAAGGGCACAGTGAGACCCAGGAGTTATAAAGGCTCCCACAGCTTTCAATGGCCTCTGCTGGGATGCAAAGCAAGGTCAGAGAGCTGTGGCTTCTCTGCACAGTATCCCTGGCCCACTTCCCCTTTCTTCACAATGTGAGTTCCTCATTCTTATCCTTCTTGGCTTTTAGATTCCAATCTCTGCACTGGGGCCTCCCTGGTGGGCAGGGGTTAGGTCTCAGTGCTGTCGAGCTAAATGACAGCCACTGCAGCCAGGGAGCTGACCCACATGGCGCAGCAGACCTCTCCTGCCTCACCTGCTGCACCCCTCAGCAGTGTACTTCAGTAGATCCGCCTGTTCTACTCCCCACTCTGTCTCTGGTGAGTCCTCTCACCACCCACCCCTGTACCTCTGGCCTAGACCCCAGTTTCTGTATGCATAAATAAATAGATCTTTAAAAAAAAAACTTTCTCTTAAAAAATAATAATCACCAATCTCTGCACTGCATATTATGTATTTTTCAAAATGTCATTCTGCCACTTAATAACTGTGACTTGGAGTAAATTATTCCCCCTGTTTCCTCATCTACAATGTGGCAATAAAAAGCCATGTCATAGGGTTGTTGTGAGAATTACGAAACAATTTTTGTAAAGACCTTAGAGGAGACACAGAATAGCCCAATAATGTTTTTTCCATTGTCTGTCTCCCAAACCCTTTATGGTTATGGTTTTCTTAATGAATTTCAAGAAAATAACCAATGACATTATGACATTGTCTAACCTGACAAGTGGTTAAATGCTAATTGTAGCCACTGCTAAAAATATCTAAGACCCAGTTGCTTAATCTGACTTTGACCTTGAAATGTTTAAGTGGAAGCCCAGTTCTAGTTTTGACTAGTATTTTCTGAATAGCTTTGGATAAATAATTTATTACTTCTATTTATAACATTGCTCCCTTCTCTGAGTAACCTTTGGAACGTAAGTTCAAATTAAATTCTTAATTCAGATAAGGCATGTATAATAGATATTATTGTCTTAGTGATTATTGTACTTAATGTACTTTATTATTGTGTTAATTGCACTATAACGAACCCCATATGCTGCCAGTTAGTCCCTCATTGTTAATTAGACACCTTTGAAATCATTACCCTTTGGCTGGCTGTTTGATATCAGAAAGGTGTAATCCATTAAGTGATCAGTTTAGTCAGCCCCCCGGGTGCATTGTAAATTAATAAATACTGAACAATCTAAGAAAAATTGACCTTCTAATTTATAAACATCTCCCTTTTTTCTAGGTCGTCTTTAATTTCTCTCAGCAATGTCTTACAGTTTTCAGTCTTGAGTATTTTATCATTGAGGCAACACTTATACATATGACACTGATTTTATTAGTTCCTATAGCTTATACTTACAATCAAAACCAGTCATAAAGGAACTGGCCTGAATAATAGGATTCCTGAACAATTATTCCATCTGCTCAGATGCCATATAGAACAACGTGTATATTTCCTTTTCATTTTGCAGAAGAAAGAGTATTTAATCTTTTAAACAATTCAGCATATTTACGTGTAATTTAAAAGGCTGTAAATACAAGAGTGGATGGATTCTCCCTGAATCCTTCCCAGTGTAACCACAGGAACTAGAGGTACAAATCTGTGTGGGCTGGATCTCTGAGCACAAGATGGCTCAGCTGACATCCTGTAGAAAAAGGCTGGGGGGTCTGACCATGTTACCTGTGGGTAAAAACCTCCCATGGTTCTCCATTCCTTTCTGAGTTAAAATCCAAAGCCTCCTGTGCCTGTTACCCGGGGTGGTTTAATATCTGACCCACATCTATATGTAAATTTGTCCCCAAGCGCCCCCTAGTGGTACTTTAGGTGCAATGTTGAAGATAGATTTTATTTCATGGAGGACTGTACGTATTTTTCTCCTAAATTGGCCAACAAATTATCACAAACTTGGTGACTTAAAACAACCGAAATGTGTTCTTATAGTTCCAGAGGCCAGAAATCTTAAATCAAAGAATTGGCCAAGCTGTCCTCCCTTTAAAGTTTCTAAGGAAGAATTCTGCTTGCCTTTTCCTGGCTTCTGATGATTCAAGAAATTCTTGGGGTTCTGTGGCTTCGGACTGCCTCACCCCAGTCTCTCATTCCCTCATCACATGCCGTCTTCCCTGTCTGTGTCTTTGTGAACCTTTTTCTCATCCTCTAAGACACCAGTCACTGCATTTAGCACCCAACCTAACCCAGTAGGTTCTCTTCTGAACTGTTGCATCTGCTAAGACCCTACTTCCAAATAAGGTTACAGTGTCAGATTTCAGATGGGTATGAATTGGTGGACACCATAGGACAGTATCAAGACTTTTTTCTGATATAAATATATATATATATTTAAAGATTTATTTATTTATGCATACAAGAACTGGGGTATAGGCCAGAGATGTGGGGTGGTGAGAGGGTTCACCAGAGACAGAGCGGGGAGCAGAAGAAGTGGATCTACTGAAGTACACTGCTGAGGGGAGCAGCAGGCAAGGCAGGAGAAGGCTGCTGCACCATATGGGAAGCTCCCTGGCTGGGGATCGAATTCATGCTGCAATGGCTGCAGATAGCCTTATAGTGCTGAGACTTAACTCATTGCACCACCAGGGAGGCCCTTTTCTGATATATTTTTATGTGCATGTGTACTGTAGTTTAATCATATTTGCCAAGGGAATTTTGAAGGATACACAAAGTCATACAAGGTGTAGAGAGGCATGTATAAAAGAAGTAAAACCTGGAGACCTAAAAACAATCTGGTTTTGCTGAGTGAAGACGATGGCAATCAGATTAAGAAAGCCTTTTCCTCACTGAACTATATTATTAAAACTTTTCCAGCGATGTTCTTTGCTCTTATATCTCCTTTATGTCTTTCACCTAAAATGCCCCTTTGTTAGACAAAACTTGGAAGATGACCATTGATCTGAGGTATACAGCCCAGGAAGGGCGGGGGTGGGGGGAGCTAAACAGAGGAGGAAAGAGCAGCAGGGACTGTGGTGATGGCTCACGGGTGCTGTGGTGGTGAGAGCTACAGGGACTACACCCGAGGGTAGAAACCAAATACTGTCCAAAAATGAACAATGATGTAAGAAAGTAAATACACTTAATTATAAAAAAAAAATACCTCTTTGTTGTTTCCAGGTTTATTTTTCCCTACTGCCGACAGGAATGTCACTCCCTTATTTGCTCTCGATTATCCCGATAATCAAATAGCAAAAGAACTGAAAAGTAAACTAACCCACTTCCCAGCCGCACCAGCAGCCAGAGGTGACCATGGACCTCCTTTTGAAGAGTGGGCAGAAGTCCATGGGGCAGGAACTTCCTGTTTCTTGTTGCTCTGCCCTACTCTTCTTCCTCAATTTGTTCGAAGAGCCTAAAAATGTCATGAGCATCTTGAGAGCACAGAATGAAAGGGTCACGCTGAGGCCAAGAAGGAGCCTGGTTTACTGAGCATTTCCCTGAGCAACTCGCCAGTCCCGGGTTCCTCCTTATGTTAAAATGTAGAGGCCTCTCCATCCACTGCTGAGCTGCTATTCGTTGGGATGGCCATTACTTGATGCTAAAGACACTCTTCCAACTAGATTGCCATGTTAGTGCATCATGACTAATAGAAATGATAGAAGAAAGGCCAGTGAGGAAGTGAAGGGTCCTGGAGGATTCCTGGTCAGCCAAACCATTTGCAATGCAAGAACTTTGCTTAGACTTCGGTGCTGGTCACTGCTGCCACCTAGTAGCAATATTTTGGAATTAAAACACTCTCTTGGGTCATGACCTGCTTTCTTTTCCTACTGATCTTTCCTTCCATCATTCATTCGTTCGTGTGTACACTCATTCTACAACTATTTATGAGGACCTACTATGTGCATCAGGTCCTCGTACATATGATAAGGAAATACAGTAATGTGGGAGAAATCCAGCTCCTTGCCTCTTAAAACTTATACATGCAGGGCAAGATAACCATTAATTAAATTGAAAAATGAAGTTTGGCCGGAGACAGCTATTAAAGAAGAATGTGGAGCTGTGAGACTTGCTGATAAGGATCTCACGTACTGGACAGACTGTAGGGTGTTACAGAAGATTTCCTGAGGGCATTCTGGTTGGCCTGAGATCTGGGGAATAACTCCATTAAGATGGGGATTTCCTGGGCAGTGAGAAGAGCCGTAAAAGTAAGCAACAAAAGGTGGGAGTGTGTGGAGTACAAAGGAATCAAAGAAAACCATGTGTTTAGGTTACTATTTGAGAGTAGGCCTTCTGATTTCTGAATTGAGACTATGTTTATGAATTATAGACTGTAGAATTTTCTTACCTGAGCATGAGCTGCAAAGATATCACCTACCAGACATCTGCAGAACACTCCACCCAAGACCGGCGGACACATTCCTTTCAATGGCACATGAAACATTCTCCATGGCACACCAGGTGCTAGGCCACAAAACAATCCTCGGTCAATTTAAAAGGATTGAACTCATACGAAGTATGTTCTCTGACCACAGTGGGATGAATTAGAAATCAATAACAAAGCAATTTGGGGAATTCCAAGTGTACAGAAAATTAAACAATGCACCCCCAAATACCAATGGGTCAAAGTAGAAAAGCTACAGATAAGCTGAGTCTTCATGCACGAGCAGGGGAAGGACTGCCCCAGGGCACAATGGGGCGCAATAAAGATGATTTGGGGTCACAGTTCCTGCATAGTGAGTGTTCGTTTTACTGCTTACATTTAAAGCACTACAAATCCATAAGAACACGAGTATCACCCTATAAAGACAACCCACATTGGGATTTTACTGTAGAACATAAAAAAAAGATCCAGTAAAGCCATCTACTGATGAGGTAAAGTGAGAAATTTTCACATAAGATTTTTTTTTTGACATTGGATAAATTTGTGTTGAGTCTTTTATAATATGTGGTAAAGGAAATCAGTTCTCCTTAACCAATATTTTACACATCTATATGGAAACACTTATAATTGCATCCCATCCAGGGAATCACAGTTCACATTAATTTGTTTAAATAAATAAATAATATCCCACCATCTAATGCATAATTGCACATTTTGGAAATTAACACAGCATAATGAGATGGAATATTTTCATCTATCAGTCGTCCCATAATTCATTTTATTTATTTTTTTAAAGTTTTATTTACTTATGCATACAAGAGCTGGGGTTTAGGCCAGAGGTGTGGGGGGAGGGGTGAGAGGAGTCACCAGAGACAGAGCGGGGAGCAGAACAGGCAGACTGACTGAAATACACTGCTGAGGGGCGCAGCAGTTGAGACAGGAGAGGTCTGCTGAGCCATGTGGGAAGCTCCCTGGTCGGGGATCGAACTTGCGCTGCAGTGGCTGGCAACAGCTTCAGAGTGCTGAGACTTAACCCCTTGCACCACTAGCAAGGCCCCCGCAATTCATTTTAACCTCCATCTATAGGTTTAAGTAAAAGAGCAAAGAATATTTTAGTTTATCAATCATTGGATTTCTTACCATTTTTACATTTGTACAATGGATTACTGCTTGAATGGGTACTAACATATTCAAGTCTCTTAGTGATCCAAGCAGACATTCTCTTATTAACTAGTGTTTGTCAAGTAATGACTTGTGACCAGAAACTATACAAATACCAGGGTTATCACAGTAAACAGGAAAAGACCATTTCCTATTTATGAGACAATTATTCACTACTGGGGGAGACAGACGTGTAACACTATACAAATAAAGAGCAAACAAAGGCTTAAAAAGAAATGAACAGATCGTTAAGTAGACAACATAGGGGGAAAGAGTAACACTTTAGAAAGAAGATAATTTTTTCAAACAAATCTCTAGCCATCGCCTCATCTAGGAGAAAGGCATTTCAAAGAAAGAAACAGCAAGTAGGAAAGCAAGAACAAAGGGAAAGGCTTGGTCTCTTTCAGGAAGTGAAAGGGGTGTATAGTCAGGGGAATTGTTTCATCTCAGGCTGAGATTTATAAGCCAGATCAATCTTGGTCCGGTGAGCAGGGCAGACAATTTACTCTTTGAATAATGGGTAGAGAGAAACTGTTTTTTGGTAGGAAGATGATCAGAAAGTATGTTTTTTTAATAAAGATTTATTTATTTATTCATACAAGAGTTGGGGTGTAGGCCAGAGGTGTGGGGTGGTGAGAATATTCACCAGAGACAGTGGGGAGCAGAACAGGCAGATCTGCTGAAGTACACTGCTGAGGGGAGCAGCAGGCAAGGCAGGAGAGGTCTGCTGCGCCATGTGGGTCAGCTCCCTGGCAGGGGATCAAGCTCATGCTGCAGTGGCTGCAGGCAGCTTCATAATGCTGAGACTTAACCCATTGTGCCACCAAGGGGGCCCAAAAAGTATGTTTTGAAAACTCTCATTGCGGTTTTTATATGGAGAATAAACTATAAGAGTCCCAGTGAAGAGATCAGCGAGGAGGCAGCCTGAGGAATCTATATGCCAGAGGTGAGTGAGCAGATCAAGAGAGACAGTCTAATTTAGGATACACTACTATGGACTATAAAGAATATAGAAATACATAGCAACCGACTTCCAATTTATAAGAAGGTAGTGAAAAGGAGGGAGGAGCTGATTAACGGTACCTTCTACACTGCATGCTTGAGTAAATGGGTGGCTGCTGAATAATAATGTACTATTATATCTATGGGAAGTGGTAGTAAAAAGAAATGTGTTAGACATATTAATATGAGTAACTATTAGACATCAAGTTGAGATATCAAAGTGATAAATGGTACTGGCGATAGCATGGATTGGGAGCTATGAAGATATGGACTTGGAAATATCAGTAGTAATGACGTGTCAACAGAGAAGTTGTAAAAGACCGCAAGTGGCAGCATGCTTGTATATTAATGAAAATAACGGGGCTGGGGTTTTGAATATGCTGGACATAGAGAGAATGTTGAAAAGCTGAAGTTCTGACTTCTATACTCAGAACTCAGTTCAGAGTTCTATACTCTGGGAGATAATATAGAACATACCTTGGAGGTTTTCCAATTAAGGTTGGAAACTGGAAATTGAAGCTGGGAAATTTATCCACCAACATCATCAGTCATTGGTTAAAGGATTCTCTCAGAAGGGCTAGGACAGCATTGATTTCCCAGCATTTCTGACCTGCCCTGGGCATGTGCTAAGCTATTTCTGGTGAGCAGAGAAGGTCCCCAGGCAAATATTCTTAAGTTCTTTAAGTTAGATGTCATTGGGTTAGCATTTGCAGAAAAGGTGAGTGCGAAGAGTAGATGGGGCACCAAGAAGGTCTGCTACTCTGTCGAGCTCTCTGCTTTCTCAGTGGCGTCTGAGTCTATAAGAGAGATGAGACTGAAAAGAACAATTTTGATCGATACTGAATAGGTATCAAAAAATAAGCAAGTGTTGTAGTAATAGAGCCTGAATTTGAGACATCAACTAATGTTAACCTCTCTTGGTCTCTATATCCTAATATACAGAAAAGGGGGAGGTAAGTGTGGCAGTGTAATAACGGGTGAGGCTGTAGCTTAGGGAGAAGGGTAAAAGAATTTACCAGATGCAGAGTGGAGAATAGAAAATACGCTTCTAGGAAGCAGAGTGCAAGAAGGCAGAGATCTGTGGGGGAGAAGGATTTGGGTCCCTTTTTAATTAAAGGGGAATTTCCCTTTGTCCTCATTTGCTATAGCAAAGCATTTCAACAGGTACTTAAAAGCGGCAATCTAAGCAATTCAACTAGTTACATTATAATATACCTCTATCCCAGTCAGTATGTCTTTCCGAATCACTGTCCAAAGCACGTTATATATAATATCCCTAACCGCCATAGCAAGAAACTGAGGAAGTTTAAAAAAAAAAAAGCAAAACTTCCCACTTCACAGGTGAAGATTGCAGTTCTGAGAGGTGGTATTATTTGAAGGAATTCAGATCCTTCTGACTTAGGAAGACTTGTTCATACTGCAGGACAGTGCCACCGTGCGACTATCTTTGCGAGAAAAAGGAATTCAGACTCTATCTGACGTTTCAGTCTTAGTGAATAGAGTGGCGCGCGATGATGACCAGACAACGATGAGACTGATTCAGCCCATTATTCTACGTTCACTTAGTTTTTTAATTCATAAGCAGCATTAAAGAGCGTGAGGAGTCTGGAGGGTACCAACTAATTAGAAGGTTTTAAAGCCAGAGCATTCCTTATTACGCTTCATTTCCTCATAGATAGAGGCAAGGAACGGCAGACCACAACAAAGATGGCGGCGGCAGCCTCACCACGGCCGTGACGACACCATTAGTGCGTCATCGTTAGTTCCGGCCACTTCCTTCCCGCAGGGCGGCGTGCGCGCTTCTCCGCCTGCTGAAGCAGTGGCCTCGGAGGAGAGGGCGCCTCCCGGAGAGAGTCCGGGAGTATGTGGGGTCAGCGACATGGAACGGGAAGGTGGGAAATCTGCGGCTGTTGTCGCAGTGGTGACTGAACCTCGGTTTGCCCAGAGGTACAGGGAATATCTCGAAAAGCAGAAACTCCTGGATAGATGGCACCGTGTCGAAAAGATGCGGGATGGCACTGTGGCGCTGCCGCTGCTGGGAGAGACCCTGGCGGAGCAGCACCTGCGGGAGCTGCGGGGTCGCGTGGCCCCAGGCAGCACCTGTGTGCTCACTGAGCTCCCGGAGCCCGTGCCATCCAAGAAGGCCCAGGGTTGCTCCCCTGCCCAAAGGCTGTGTCTTGAGTTGAGTCGCTGGGTGGACGGCCGGGGAGTGGCGTGGTCGGCCCAGTTGGAGGCTGATTTGCCTCGATCTTGGCAGCGACACGGTGACCTCTTGTTGCTGGGTGAGGACTGTTTCCAAGCCGAGCAGTGGAAGAGTCTGCAACCAGAACTCTGGGAGACTGTGGCCTCGGCATTCGGGGTGCGGCGTTTGGCCAAACGAGGGCGGGTATCACCCGATGGCACTCGAACTCCCGCAGTGACGCTGCTGCTGGGCGACGACGGCTGGGTGGAACACGTGGACAATGGGATCCGGTATAAGTTTGACGTGACCCAGTGCATGTTCTCCTTCGGAAACATCACCGAGAAGCTGCGAGTGGCATCGCTGCCCTGTGCTGGAGAAGTGCTGGTGGATCTCTATGCCGGGATTGGTTATTTTACCTTGCCCTTTCTAGTTCACGCTGGCGCTGCCTTCGTCCATGCCTGTGAGTGGAACCCCCACGCTGTAGCTGCTCTGAGAAATAACCTGGAGATCAATGGGGTGGCAGATCGGTGCCAAATACACTTTGGGGATAACAGGAAACTGAAGCTTTCAAACATCGCCGACAGGGTTAACCTGGGACTGATCCCCAGCTCTGAAGAAGGCTGGCCCATTGCCTGCCAAGTACTACGTGGGGACACTGGGGGCGTTTTGCATATCCACCAAAATGTAGAATCTTTCCCCCACAAGAATCTCCATTCTCCTGGAAGCAAAACCAAGGAGGAGAAGGAGCATTGGTCTTATTATCAGGAAATTATCACCAACCAGTGGGGAAATGGAGCAACCAAGGATTCTAGGAGGAAAATACTGTCAGCCGCCACCAAGCCAGAGTGGCAGAGGTGGGCGGAAATTGCAGAAACTCGGATTGCTATTCTTCTTCAGCAGATGCATAGGAAACCATGGAAGACAAAAATCCTGCACATCCAACCCGTGAAATCCTATGCTCCCCATGTGGATCACATTGTCCTGGATCTGGAATGCCGCCCCTGTCCTCTGGTTGGCTAAAGAAGGTGGATCCTGATGTGAGCAACTCTTGATGCATCGACTCTCAGGCTGGGTTCTCAGCCCTCTTGACTCTATTTTGATATTTTGTGGCCCCAAAAGCAGATTTTAATTCAGTCCAAATCATTGCATTTGTCTTCCATGAACACACAGGATGAGCTATATTTCTGGGAGAAGCAGTGAGGTTCATTGCAATGCCCAGCCACACTATCCAGAATTCCGAATTCTAACCTCAGTTCTTTCTGACTGGAGGTGCATGGTTTCACTATTGTTTTCTGCCGTGGATGTCCTCACTTGCAAAATGAAGGTTCCCATGGGCTGTATCACCTGGCTGTTATGTCGTGAGCAGTTGCACACAGGTCATGTTAGAGTGAAAGACACACAGCTGTTTCTAAAGTCACTCTGGCTACAATAGGGAAGATCAATTGGAGGGGCCAGGATGGAAGCAGGGAGACTGGTGAGGTTCTGTGACTGCCCAGGCAGGAGATCATGGAGTTGTGGACTAGGCAGGGGGAGTGGAGGTAGGTGGACTTGAGAAAATTGATGGAACTAAACTATGGAGTCCAAATCAAGGCATTAGATGGTGCTGCTTAGTTATTATGACTGACTAGGTTAGGGAGGAAAGGGGACCAACTTTCTTCAGAGTGCTAATTTCACTCCTTCGCTTTAGCATTCCTAAAAAAGGGCGGGAAAATGTCTTCTTAGGTTTATTGGGAGAGAAAAGCAGTTAAGAGTAACTGCTTTAGGGCCTCCCTGGTGGTGCAGGGGTTAAACGCTGTGCTGTGTTGCTGTCGGCAGTGGCGACGCGAGTTCGACTCCCGGCCGGGAGACTCCCACATGGTTCGGCAGACCTCTCTTGCCTCGTCCGCTGCTCCCCTCAGCAGTGTATTTCCGTCTATCTGCCTGTTCTGTTCCCCACTCTGTCTCTGGTGAACCCTCTCACCACCCCACATCTCTGGCCTGTACCCCAGCTTGTATGCATAAATAAATAAATCTTAAAAAAAATTCTATAAAAAAAAGAATAACTGCTTTAGATCAGGAGGAAACTAGATTTCTAGCCTTAATCTTGTGCAGTAACTCCCAATTACTATTTTAACATTTAAAATTAAAATCTTAAATTTCTGGGAACCTCAAATTCTTTTCATTTTCCTTCCCAGGCTGACAACATCAGGACTGACAGGAGCTGTAGGGAATGGGGAAATGGAGCTACCAAGGATTCTAGGAGGAAAATGGAGAAATGTGAGGTGTTCTGCAGAGTTTCTCAAGCCTGGCCTGCGGTAACCATTTTCCTTTGTGAAGAATCACTCTGTTTACCTGTCCAGGATTTTCAGAGCTTTGTTTTGGTGCACCTTGAAGCCATTTGACTTATCTGAATGTTTTTTGTTTACCTGAATGAGGAAATAAAATGTTTTATCAGGATTGTGATTGTCCCTGGCATTTAAATGGCTGGGGGTGGTATGGATTGCTTGTTCTCTTGCAACATTGGCAGTAAGGACAGGATTGGTATAGTTGTTATTCCATAAATATAAAATGCCTGCTATATACATGAGCCCCAAGAATTACAAAGATTTATTAGGTACACTCCATCTTCTCTGAGAAGTTCTGCCTATGACCGGAAATAATGCAAGTTCTCAAACAATTGGAATAAAATAAGTGATACAGCAGGTTGTAGGAGTGTAAAGGTGGGAAAGAAAAATTCTGAGAATTGAATGGGGACCTCTTCAGAGAGATAGTGGTTGAAATGACTTAAAAACTGGGTAAGATTTTGCCAAGTGGAGTCAGGGTGGAAACGGCTGCTCGTTGAAGAGAACTACAGGTATGAAGGTTTCAATGCTCAGAAACTGGAGCATTATCATTAGCTCAAGTGAGAACTGAGAAGGCAGTGATAGAGCTTTGCTCAAGATGGGGTCTGTCATAAGGATTAAATTGAACACTGTTTTGTACACAGAGACCCCTCAGGACATGTTAGCTATCATGTGATCCCACCGCAGAAGAGGACCGCCTGTTTCCATTCCCAAGCCACCCAAGTTTGAGAGATCTGGATGAAGGAGATGGAGAGGGTGACTGGGAAGGTGGGAGCAGGGATGCCTAAACTGAGAGTTCAAGAGTGAGCAGGAGTTGTGTGTGAATGGGAGGAAATATGGGCCCCTAAGCGGCTGCTCCTCTTGAGTACATTCCTAACAACAGTTTTCTCTGAGAACTTGCTGGATTGGCCTGGCCAGGAAGAAAGAGGTATCTAATGGAAGGAAAGAAACTGAAGACATCAGGAGCCTCAGAGTCCTTTTCACCTAGTCCAAGAAATTTGTAAGCCCTTTAAAGGCTTCCTTTGGAGCTTTGATATTAGTTGCTAGTAAATGTACCCACTTGATGGAGATACTGTGATTAAAAAACAATAATTTTACTAAACTGCCTCAACGGTGAGCTGCTAATTGTTTCTCTTGCTCTGGGCACGCATGTAAGAAGAACCTACATGTCATACTAAACAGCTTCAGGGTCCAGCCACTTCATATTAGGCAATCTATAAAGCCAGTCGTTTTTCAAACTAGGCTATTGTTTTAAATGATTGCAACTACTTAAATATCACTGGTCAACAAATTTTTTACAAAAGTCTTGTTACTGAAATAAAATTAGTCATTTCCTATCAATTTTTATGTGCTCAACACGAATATGACAGTCAAATTCTAATTTTGACTCCAGTTTTTTTTTTGTAATCTGCAATAAATGGATGTTTACATCACGAAATGCATGCCAGTAGTAATAGGCCTACGGTTAATACCTGTAATTATATTAGACTGCTTCTTAGATTTCTTTGCTTGTCTCTTGTACAGCTGTTCAGGAATAGAATAGATGGAAGACGGTTTCCATTGTGCAAAAGTACAGCCTTAAGACTCAGTTTCGAAGAGTCTAGAAATACTCTCCATTCTTGTGGGTCATAAGTGATTTCTAAGGCATTCATGAGGTCCTCAATATCAGAACAGAATACCAGAGTACTTTCCTTTCTAAAGAAAGGCTCCAAGTGCTGGTGGCGCTTTCGATATAAAGTAATTGTGACTTCTTCTAGAAGATTCCATTGTTGGAGTCTTGAGCCTAGCAATTCTGCCTTGTTCTTGGCTAAGTCCAAATCATGAACCAGGTCATTTAGTTCTTCCTGTGTTATTCTGTGTGGGGTTGATGATGCACCACTGTGAAAATCTGGATCACTGCATGCTGATGGGACAGGAGAAGAACAGGTCGGCTCACCCTTGTCCTCATCAGATGAATCAAGAGAATATTCTGCTGGAGGTTCTGGAATAGGAAGTCCCTCACCATGTGGAACTGGTCTCAATGCAGACGGAATGTTTGGTTAGACTATTCTTGACTTCTTTTGCTTCATTATTCCACTGGGAAGAGGAGGAATCAAGCAGAAGTAACAGTCTTTTATGTGGTTGCTTGGCTCTCTCCACACCATGGGGACTGCAAACGGCATTGATGGTCTTTTGCTACTTAACCACTGTGAAAGCTGTGTTGTACATGTAGCACAACATATATGTGGGGCCCAAGGCTTGTCTTGGTCACCAACCTTGCATCCGAAGTAAAGAGGATAAACCTTCTTCACTTGAGAAGTGATACTTTTCTTCTGGTTGGCAATTGTTACTTCCCCACAAATAGAGCAGAAATTGTCCACGCTATTTATTAATGCACTTTCGAGGCATGACTGTTCTGTATTGTGCCTAAATGGATAAAATAATAACAGTTCTACGGAATAGTAGCTTAAACTGTCTCGCACAAAGTCTGAAATATTTTCAATGCTCAGCCTTTCCGACAGGGCTTTCTATAGTGCACTGCTGACGTCAGCTTACTTCAGCAGCCGTCTGGCAGTAGTATTGCATTGCATCAGAAAATGATGCAATCAACTCTGGATGATGTGTGCATGATGGTATTATGCAATGCGATGCAATTTTATATCATTCTAGGCTGATTTAGGATGTTGTTGCAGTCCTACTGGATATATTTACATGGTGAAACATAAAATGAATTGTATGAAATATCTTCAAAATGAGAGCTAATAAAAAAATTTCAGGGTTATATTCATGTTCAGCACACCACAATACTACAGATTAGGGCCTTTTTAAGTTAATAATGATCTCCCTGTTGACCAGTGTAGTTTTTAAAAATTGTAATGAAAAACTACCCAGCTTGGAGGAGGATTGTAAACTAATGATTGTAACAATGGAAAACAGTTTGGCAGTTACACAAGAAGTTGAACATAGAGTTACCTATAACCCAGGCAGGTCATAATCCAGTTCTAGATATATACCCAAGAGAAATGCACACATTAAAAAAAAAAAAAAAGGAAATGCACACATAGGTCTTGATACCAAATGCCAGCCTCAATTTCCCTCAGTGAATGAAAGGAAACACTTTGAGAAGAAGGAAAATAGTTTAATTTGTTGACAAACTGAGGTGGGCAGCAGACTGGTATCTAAAAACCACAGTCCTGCTGAGTGGGGGTGTTAATATAAAGTCAAACAAAAGGGAGATAGGAAGGGTTGGCATGTCCTTTTGATGCAGGCATGTGGAGAAGATTTCGGCTAGGTGCCAGCTTGCTTTGTTAGCACCTCATGTTTAACTTCCTTAGATGTTTAACTTCCTTATTATCCTCTTAGGGATGTCCTTCCTTTTCCTTAGAATGCAAGAAGACAAACTTGGGCTGCCTGGGTGGCGTAATGGGTTAAGCACAGCACTATGAAGCTATCCAGAGCCACTGCAGCACGAGTTCGATACCCAGCCAGGGAGCTTCCCACATGGCGCAGCAGACCTCTCCTGTCTCGCCTACTGCAGCCCTCAATAGTGTAATTCAGTCTGTCCACCTGTTCTGCTCCCCACTCTGTCTCTGGTGAATCCTCTCACCACCCCACACCTCTGGCCTACACCCCAGTTTGTATGCATAAATAAATCTTTACCAAAAAAAAAAAAAGACAAACTTGTTAAATGCAACAGATAGGAATGCTTCTCTGATGGGGCAGGAGGAGAGACCAGTTCTGCTTCACTGCATCAGGTCCACACAAAAAGTTGTACATGAGTGTTTTTCCCGGTGTCACTCATAATAGCCAAAGTGGAAACACCCCAGAGTCTGCAGCTGATGAGTGAACAAACACGGTGGTATTCTGTACAGTGGCATCTCTGGGAGGAATGAAGCAGCGCTGCTTGGGCATGAACAGTGGTAACAAGGCTGAAAAATGCCCATCACAAAAGTTGATGTATTCGTATGACTGCACACGTGTGAGAAAGCCAAAGCCAGAGAAACAAGGTAGATGCCAGGGCCTTGGGTCCCTGGGAATGGGAAGTGACTACTAAAGGGTACCAGGTTTCTTTCTTTGAGAAGGGTACCAGGTTTCCCTGTAGGGAATGGGAAGTGACTACTAAAGGGTACCAGGTTTCTTTTTGGGGTGATGAAATCTTCTGATACTTGATATTGTGGGTGATTGTGCTACTCCATTAGTGTATTAAAAACCACTTAGTTGTATGCCTCAAGAGGGTGAATTTTATAGTGAGTTACAGCTCAATAAAATTACCAACCCACCCCACTCCCCCCACCCAGAAAAAACAACAACACACAGATTTGGGGAGGAGATAAGGAAATGATTTGTCAAAGGTTTCCTGGGAGCTAGAACTGAACTTTAAATTTGAATAGTGGTCAGTCAGGTTAAGACACAAGTGAGGCCTCTCAGACTCCTCCAAGCAAAGCTATTTCTGTCATTGGAACTTTGTCTTGGGTCTAACTTTATACTGTTAAATTGCCATTACGTCCTTCTTCTAGATCCTTCTCCTGATTCTCCAAGTTGTTCCTAGGAATCTTTGGGGCCCAGTGGGAGTTCACTCACTGTGGGAGATGCTGAGGGTGACCTACATAATACCTCAATTCCCCTTTCTCTTAGCATATTCTACCGAGAGGCTGTCAAGCCAAAACCCTATATTTCCCAGCCTCCCTTGCAATTAGGGTGGCCATGTGAACCAGCTCTGACAAGGAGACTAAGAGAGAAAGTCCTGAAGAGGGCTCTGGGGCATCAAGCCGTTCTTTTTGATTCCCTCTGTTTGCCCTTTCGAAGGAGCAGTACCTGGAGGTGCAACAGTGCTACATAATTCTGGTAAATGTTAGAAGAAAAGGTTGTGGTTACAATTGAAATCTATAATGGGATTGAAATGGTTGGGAAGATAGGAAAAACTTCTTTGAGAAAGTGATGACTCAGCTGAGAACCGAAGGGTGAACAGAAATTAATGAGTGACCAAAATGGAAAAGCTTTCCAGGCCGTGAGGACTGTAAGTGCCTCATGGAGTTGTTTGAGGGCCTAAAATGAAGAGCATTATGGAGAGAAAAGAGGAAGAGGAAGTAGAATTAATCAGGAAGGAGAGGTAAGTTGGGAGGTGTAGGCTCTGTTAAGAACCTGATCCCACAGCACTGGGACATCTTTGAAGGGTCTTAAGCAAAGATGTGGCATAATTAAATATGTGGGGCTTTATAAAAAATTTCACATTTGGGGGGCCTCCCTGGTGGTGCAAGGGGTTAAGCGCAGCACTGTGAAGCTATCATCAGCCACTGTAACATGAGTTTGATCCCTGACCAGGGAGCTGACCCACATGGCGCGGTAGACCTCCCGTTTCGCCTGCTGCTCCCCTCAGCAGTGTATTTCAGTAGATCTGCCTGTTCTGCTCCCTGCTCTGTCTCTGGTGGATCCTCTCACTGCCCACACCTGTGGCCTACACCCCAGCTCTTGTATGCATAAATAAATAAATCTTTTAAAAAATCACATTTGGGCCTCTGTGGTGGCAGAAGGGGTTAAGTCTCAGCACTCTGAAGTTATCCAGAGCCACTGCAACATAAGTTCCATCCCCAGCAAGGGAGATTCCCACAGGGCACAGCAGACCTCTCCAGTCTCGCCCGCTGCTCTCCTCAGCAGTGTATTTCAGTGGATCCACCTGTTCTGCTCCCTGCTCTGTCTCTGGTGAATCCTCTCACAGCCCACCCCACCCCCACACCTCTGACCTACACCCCAGCTCTTGTTTGCATAAACAAATCTTTTAAAAATATCTCACATTTTATTAGGCTCCTTGTGTACTATTTTAAAAATATATTCTTAACATATAAACAACACCCCCTAACATTTTTTTTTCCTCCTAGCCTGTCCACCCCTATAGCTACCACCCCAACTGTGGTGACACTGGACTATACCAAGAGTTAATAACCTTGTACCCAGGATTTTGGCATCTGTGCTCATGGGGAAATGGCTAGCCTCAGAAAGATTTGAGTCAGTTGGGATATATTCCTAATAGTGTTGAATTATTTATTATTTCTTTCTTAATGGTTGGTAGAATTCCCCAGGGAAGCCATCTGGGCCCAAGTTTTTCTTTGTGGGAAGATTTGCAGCTATAAATTCAATTTTAAAATATATATAGGATTATTCTGTGTATGTCTTCCTGAATGACACAGTAGTTTGTGTCTTTCAAGGAATTTATCAGTTTCATCTAATTTACCAAATGTATCGCTGTAGTCCTTTATTGTACTTTTAATAACTAGAATCTATTGTTACTACCTTTCTTGTTACTTATGTTGATGAGTCGTGTCTTTTTTCTTCCATTGGCAATCTAGCTTGAGGTTTATCAAAGTTACTGATCTTCTCAAAGAACTAATTTTTTTGGTTTCATTGATTTCCTTTTTTTCTGTTTTCTGCTCTGATTTTTTTGTCTTGTTTACTTTGGACTCCATTTGCTCCTCTTTTGCTAATTTTATAAAAAGAATGCTAAAGTCATTGAATCCTTAATATAGGTTATCATTGCTCTAAGTTGCTCTTGAAATTTTGACATTTCATAATATTTTATGTAATTTTCATATAATTTTATTTCAATTAAAATTACATCTTAATTTACCTTTTGATGTCTTCTTCAATCCATGAGTTATTTAGAAGTGTGTTGTTTTCCAAACAATTAAAGATCTTAATTTCCGCTACTGATTTCTAATTTAATGCCTTATGGTCAAAGAACATACTTTGCATGAAACACCCAATCTGAAGAAGAGAAATTAAGAAATCCATCCCCTTCAAAATCGAAACCAAAAAAATCAAATATCTGGGAATAAATCTAACAAAAAAGACATAAAGGACTTATACAAAGAAAACTACAAAACTCTGTTGAAAGAAATAGAAGAAGACACAAGAAGATGGAAAGGCATCCCTTGCTCATGGATTGGAAGGATTAACATTATCAAAATGGCAGTCCTACCAAAAGCAATTTACAGATTCAGTGCTATTCCAATAAAAATCTCAATGACATTCTTCAAAGAAATAGATCGGCTACTGATGAAATTCATATGGAACCACAAAAAACCTTGCATAGCTAAAGCCCTACTAACTAAAAAGAAAGAAATCGGAAGAATTTCACTCCTGATTTCAAACTATACTACAAAGCCATAAAAATTAAAACAGCACGGTACTGGAACAAAAACAGAAAGACCAATAGAACCAAATAGAATACCCAGAATTAAAGCCATATATCTATGAACAACTAATCTTTGACAAAGGAGCAAAGAAAATGAAGTGGAACAAGGACAGTCTATTCAATAAATGGTGCTGGGAAAACTGGACAGCCACATGCAAAAAAATGAAGCTAGACTACTACCTCACGCCCTACACAAGAGTCAACTCAAAATGGATAAAAGATCTGGATGTAAGACCTGAAACCATAAAATGTATAGAAGAAAATATAGGCAAAACTCTACATGACATACATCTCAGCAAAATCTTGAAAGACACATCCCTCAAAGCGAAGGAAGTGAAAGACAAGATAAACAGATGGGATTCCATCAAAATAAAAAGCTTCTTACAGCAAAAGAGACATTAACCAAAACTAACAGACACCCTACCAACTGGGAAAAGATCTTTGCACACAATACATCTGATAAAGGACTGATAACAAAAATTTACAAGGAACTCACACAACTCAACAAAAACAAAGCCAACAACCCAGTCAAAAAATGGGCAGAAGAGCTCAAAAGGCACTTCTACAAAGAAGAAAAGCAA